>JAAAKL020015487.1:0-11464 GCA_010016065.2 Carybdea cf. marsupialis auct. non (Linnaeus, 1758)
TATATACTGCCTGTGTACAGTTTCTACTTTCTACAGTTTCTTGTTGAAATATAGCTTTTCGTTTAGTGAAGAAACGCCGGAAGGCATTGAAGAGATTTTTTAGCCGGTCCGGGGTCGGACCGAGGACCGGACCGGTCCAGTCCGCATCACTAGTAAGAATTGGGGTGGTGGAGACAAAAGGATTAAAGGTGGACAATTTGACATTTCAGAGCTTAAAAGTGCGAGGATAAAGCAGCCGTGGTCCCCCATCTTGAATAGTGAGGGAGACGAGTCCCCCCGTTCCCTCCATAATCCATGCCCATGTCAAATAGTAAACATTCCTCTTTGCTTCGACCACTTCTAGATATCATTAGACATTTTTAGTTGAATTTCCATTTCCCTTTGATCGTTGATCGAGGAGATTGTTCAACAATCCATCTGGACGATTTCCGGTTGAAATGTTTCCTGTGAGCTTGATAAAAAAACGTCTGCTGCTGTTGCCACAAACTAAGCTGCCATCTTGCAGATCGATTGTCCATTCTCAGACACCCGCCATGTTGTATTATTCTAAACCAATCAACATCGTCAATCTTCAAAAGCCCGCTTAATTTTCAAACTCCAAACGAAGCAAAGAAGGAACCTCTCCACAAAAGAGCAGCGTGAAGAACCATTGAAATTCACGGACAGATGCTGTGTAAATAGCGAAACTTTCGCGAAAGTGGTACACGGATGGGACTTATCACAGATATCTGAAGTGCCTTTTAATTTTAGAAAACATTGATAATCGGTAATCTTCACAACGATCACAAGTTCCATATGATTTTTGAAGGAACAGAACTTCGGTCTACAATGCAGTTTGATTGTTTACCTTTGGTTTACTGTAAGTTGATACTACACGTAGTAAGTTAAGACTTAATGGTCAAGTTCGATTACACCTGAAATTGGTATCCGATAGATTTTCCAAGAATAAACAGGTATGTTGAATTGATCTAGAGACAGTGAAAATGTAAACACGATCGCGGAATGGTCAATCGCTGCAACGTGACCTAGACTCAACAGCAGGTTATATGGCTTCTCTAAGATTGCACTTTTTATGTCGCGAAGACGTTTGTAATGCAGTTCCATGTTTACATCGAATGTAGCAATTTTTTGAAAGCATCTCTATATATTCCAATTATCATAAACGGGAGAAAGCAATCAATAAATGATATTGTAGCCCTGTGTCTCAGCCGTTGCAGTTCGCACAACATTGCTGGATCGGAGCACAGGCCTAGTTTTAACTCGCTGGATAGGCAACCAAAGCAAAGTATGGAGCAGAAATCGAAGCTCCTACCTTGAAGCAAATAGTTTATAACCGTAAAGCAGGTGAACTTGTGGTTGAATGGGTGTCACAAACACTAACCCTAGAAATAATAAGGGAACTTAGAACTTGCATTTTCGGTGCAAAATGATAAAGAAGGATGTGCAGGATGACAGCTTTATAGTCACAAGTTTACCAAAATTATTGTGATCTAGGGAATTTATTAAAAAGGATATGAAATTGAAAGTGAAGAGGTGATCCCCATCATACCTTCATGTATGTTCCATGTTGGTTATTGAGGCTGGTGATGAGAAAAGTATCTCTTGCATTGTACCTTTCAAAACTTGACGATTGATATCATGATAAACTCCTATCAATGTATGTTCCTCTATACACATTAACCAATGTGTACTCAGTTTGATTATTAATACACCATCTATTTTCTATATACATGCCTCTCAGGTTCAGTAGGTCTATCAAAATTGCCCCAAGTAGAAAACTAGAATATATATACATATACAAATATTGATACTGTTGCTAGAGTGATCAATAGACCAACAATGAGCACAATATTATCAAGCAGTGGTAAGAAAGGAAATGCAAAACAGTTACCTTAGGTTTTATATCCTATTTGCTGACTGTCGTCAGACTGCAAAAGAAAATTCTTCAATTACACCTCTATTTATAATCTACCCTACCATACAATTACAAGGTTATGCTATTTGTCCTTCTATTTATTGACAAGTAAAGAATTTTTTGGCCAGCACTTTGAGACCAGCTCATACTACTTATTTGATAGGTTGCTTTTGTCAGTGGTAATAATTGCAAACTTTTCAGTAATTAATGTACAGATTACATTTACATCTGCCTCCACTGTGCAATTTAGCTAATTCTTCACTTGATGTTGTGCTTAATGGTACATGCTTTTAAATCCAAGATATATTTGACAGTTCAGTCTCAAGACAGTGTTATACATTATTAAAGATGCTATGCTCTATGCTCCAACAAGACCCATGTACCATATGCTGTTGTACATATATGTACATATAGGTATATATATATATACATGTACATATAATCAGAACAATTATTGTAGTATGCCAGAGTGCTCAATGCATAAATGCAGAGTGACACATAGAGAGAAACGCTAAAGAAAAACATGGATATTTGCAAATTTATGTGATTCATGGAGACATGGTGAATCAGATCTGATGCCCAGTAAGAAAGCACCTAATACAAGGTCCTTTGCTTAAACTTGCAAATATATACACATTTGAGACATGTAGTAAACTTTCTGTTTGATGATTTACATGGGTTCTTTTCTGTGTCTTCAAAAATACTTTCTCTCTTACTTTTACTGGTATTTTCACCAAATTTTGAACATTTTACAGGAAATGGAGAAATACAAATGCGACGATGATAACATATCTGTCTCAAGTGGATTGCCTTCTGGTTCTTTCACATTTGATGATGCTTGTAGTGATGATACAGATTTCCTCATTGCTCAAAATCTATCCATACGTGAGTTAAATGATGAAAGGAGTAGCACAACTACTGACCTTATTTATCAGAGTAGTTTGTTGCAGTTAGTGGAAGAGGAGAGAGAAGTAACAGATCCTTTAAATGGTTATGATGAGCAGTCACATGTGAAGAATAAAACAGAGTTTTCAAGAGAAGCATTACAAAAGAGTGCATACAGTTTGGAAGGGGTTGATAAATTCAATGGAATCAGTACCTCACTCAGTGTTGATGGCACATTAAACAACAGTGTTATTGACAAGTTCTCTCAGTTGCACATTTCATCCCCACATTTGAACAAGTCCTTGGCTCATAAAATCACTAATAGTTCTTGGAGATTGGATAATGAGAAAACTGCCAAGAGTGCAGATATTACATCAATAGTTGAACGTCAGGAATTCAAGAATAGTGAACAGAAATTGGAAATAGAATTGCCAAAGACAGATGATTTCAGTTACAGCACAATGAAAAATGCTACAGCAAACAAATCTGGTGGAAGTAAAGATTCTTCCAAATTCTCATCAGGGATATCAATTTTCAGTTTCATAGAGCAGACAAAAAATGCAACAAGGGATGATTCTTGCAGTTTGGGAGAAAATGCAAAAGCAAAACAAGGTAAGCAAATATTTATTTTCAGAATAGATAGTAAGAAAATAGAAAAGTATGTCACCAACATTGTTTCCCACTGTAAGCACCAGATCATCTGCATAAAAAAACTCCCAGGGATATCCTTTGCATTCTTTAGTTGCCTCCCTGATGACTAAGACAAAGAGTAATGGTCTCAAGGGAGACCCCTGATGCACTTCCACATCTATGTCAAACTCTTCTGATTTCATGCTGGCTACTAATACTTTAGATTTTGACCCTTTACAGAGCACTATCACCTGCCTCACCAACATTTCAGGGACACCCTTGAAGTGCCCACACAATTGATTCCCAAAATACCTGTTCTTAGCCCTTTTTCTAGATCTACAAAGATGTTCCACAAATTCTTGTTCTTCTGAGTATACTTTTACTTGCAGCTGTCAGACAATGAAAACTGCATCTGTTGTAGACTTTTCTGCCTATTATCTGCACTGGCTTGTGCTACTCCTCACAATTTCTCTCAGGCTTCTTTCCCCTGCTTTCTCATAAATCTTTATGCTGTGCCCTAAGACAATCTCCCTTTCATTTGTTAAGTGCCACTCGTCAATGCTCAACTCCAGATTAAATACATCAATTGTGGAATACCCTAAGAAGTTCCCTCACTCCAGTCTCTCCAGCCAGCTTGGTAACTACACTCATCACTTCTGAGGGACCTACTGCTTTCCTGCCCTTCATAGATATAACTGCCAACTGTACCTCATGACAAATATCTTCAACTGGACCTTGTACTGGAGCTTCTATCTCATGTTCAAAGTGACTCCTCCATCTGTTTGATGCATTTTTGCTTTTGACTATTATGACTCCATTAATATCTTTTGTAAAGTTTGTACCAGCCATGTCTTTCTGTCATGTCTTCTTTGTGCCTCAACTCCAAACATTTTGTTCTTCCCCTCAGCTCCTGCTAGATTTGCAGACCTCTTTCTCCATGTAACAGCATTAGCTCTTTTTACAGCTCACTTTGCATTCTGCTTCATTTCTCTACATGTTTCTCTGCCTACTTCATGTTGCATGCATTGCCATCTCTTGTAGGCTACTTTCTGCTCCTGTAAACTCTTTTAGAATGATCATGGTTTTTCTATCAGGCTTAAGAACTGTAGAAAGAAGCAAAAAGTTTGATAATCTCTATAAGATACAGCAGTTTAAGGATTCTTTTGTAGTAATAATAAAAAGGGGACGTGGATTAGAGTGTCCAAAGAGAGAAAATGAGTGGGAGGGATATTTGCAGGGCAGACAGAAACATTATGAGTGATCTTAAGCTGCACACAATAGAAATTCATGCCTTATATATCTTTTTTCATAAACTTATGTTATATATCAGGTTTGGTGTCTATTTTCCACAATTGAGTGGCAAGGACAGTTTCTATAACATTTTCTTGATGTGCATTGTTTATTTTGAGCTTCAGGGTAAGTCACCTTCATCACCTAATACTGTCAGCAATGTGCTTGTAGGTACATGTTGTTAAAGATTTATATAATGCTTTCAGTCCTTGGAATGTACCAGAAACTTCGGCGGCGATAAATTGCCGTTGAAGGATCCAGAAGCAACAGCACATGATGGTAATTCTTTCTTTTATTCAAGAGATTGTTCCTCTTGCTGAAATATTGAATTCTTGGTGAGTTTTGAAGTTTTCTACTGGGATTTATGGGCAGACTGTCACACCGAAATTGAGGAGGAATGGGTTTTTTCCTTCGCTATTGTATTAGTCCACTGCAGTTATGAAGGCACTGCCGAATGCCATTGCGAATTCCAAGGGCTATGGTTTTCATCATGTAGCTCAAGAATCAAGGTCAATTGAAGCTGTGTAAATTGATTGTGTTACAGTTTCAACAAGAGGACTTCTAGGTGTGCTAATGCAGAGCCGATGTGGTCTAGTGTTTAAGGAATCAGACTCACATGCCAGAGGTTATGGGTTCAAATCCCACCCAGCCTGATGCAAAGACTATTGGTTGGGCAGGGCAACAGGAGACCACCCCTGTAAATATGTTCTCTCCCCAGGAAAATGTTCACTCTCGCTAGACAGTAGGCTACGCTCAAAAACCAGTATGCCACCAAAACAGCAGCATGAGACCCAACCTCATGATGCAGGGAATGTCTAGGGACCAAAATTGTCATTGTACTGGATTCATCAGCATTCACTGACAGTCTTTCAAATTTTCAGGCAATAAAATGTTCACAGCACCACAATACACTAAAACGATGGGGAACACACATAATGCCTGGAGAAACATTTTGTAAATCTAAATAATAAAAAGATGTCGATGGGTAAGAAGTATGTGCATCAAGCATTGGCTCACCCCATAGAATACTTGCAAATGTTTTCTACCGCCACTTCACTGCAGTGATCAGTGTTTGTCAAAAAGGTTCTTCCAGAAATTGGACTTTTCAGATGTTTTAAAAATAATGCGTAAATGATTTGCCACCACAATTGTCAATTTTGGCTACTGCTGTGATAGGATTGATGAAAGGGACTATGTACTATGAAGACTGCAACCGTTTAAATATCCAGGCATATGACTAGAGGACACAGGTACTGTATTATTGCACTATTCAAGATTATTACAAATGAAGATTTTACCTATCACGTATTCCTACTGAACGAGGGAGTAATGAAACGTCAGTCATGAAAACAATTGTATAGATTTGGTAAGACAACAATATTACCTTTGTACTGTGCACACACCTCCATTGGAAACTGTGTATACATAATATTCTACTGCTTTAGTATCTTTTCAGGCTTATACTTTTGTAAGCAGATAAGGAACATTAAACGTCATAATCCTATAGTTGTATTTGCTTTGAAGCCTGTACGTTTAGTATCAGATCTAATATTTTATGACAAAGTGCCCAGACCAAAGGTGGCTGTTTTTTAAATTATTTTGCAACACCTCAAGCAAGATGCCATTTATTGGTACCGGCGTTTTCACCTCATTTGGCCATGATTTCGTGCCGGAGGGCTCAGTTTACGGCAAGGCTACTATTGACCACGTAAGTGCTTGTGATCGTCAAGTGTTTGGCACTCCAGTGAGAGCCCCATATATGTTGTGGCCGTTCTAGACCCTGCCAGAGGAGAGTGCAAGTTGTAATCTGCGAAAAAATCTAACAAATATGTTTATCAGTTTAAAATTACAAGTTGCATGCGAAGTTGACTGTCTGAAAGTGCTTGGATAGACTCTACTGCTTTTTCCAGTCCCCAGGTACTGCAGCCATATTCACTAATTAACAAGTACCCCTTTTGGCAAAATAGCATTTATGAGGGTTTGCTGGTCTTAATAACCATCGTGATCGCCATTCTCAACTGACGTAACGCAAGGACTCGATCCAGGCTTTTCCGGGAATGCAGTAATGGACGTTCAAAACGTATCTCTTGAGAGTTACATTTCCCGGTATGAACTTTATTCATTTAAGTTTGGTAATATTTAGTAGCCCCAACGAATCAACTAACGTCAGGTTGTTGTTCATTTAGTAACTGTAACTTTGTGTGACATTTTTCATCATTATCGACAGATAAAAAAACAATATTAGCGGACTTAGTTTCAAAGCAGTCGTACCAATTCAAAGTGTGTACAACTTGATGAAATCGCATGTTTTTCAATACATCAGAGAACCACTATTCTTTGAAATGTTATCCCCTATTCATAAAAAACACAAGTAGGCGGTGGTCATCGTCGAAATAACGTCTCAAGAACAACGCAAAATTAAAATCCGGTGGTTTAAATTGTGAACCTTTTCGTCTGTGGTTAGGTGAATGACTGTTGTAGATACATTAAATCAGCAGTTGTAGAGATAGAGGTTGGCCAGCTGGCCAATCGTCAGTTAAGAAAAGCCAACTACATGCACGAAGCAGCGGCAGGAAAATCTGTGGTAGGGTATGAAACAAAACGGCAATACGGGGGGTCGTAATGATCGTAAATGAACAAAAGACAGAATTTTAGGCATTTTCTGCAAGCTGACGGAAGTCTAGACAAACTAAACAATTTGAAAGGGGTATGCAGAGAGAACATCGACCAACCGGCTCACAGCAAACGTAGTTTATCATATTATAGTTGAAAATAGGATTTGCAATACAGTTCAACCGATATGGGGAATCATTGGTATCCCTTGCAAAGAAGGTACACCTCTTTATTCAGCCGACCATCTATATATGCTTATGATGTTTTGTTTGCAGATTTAAATGTTGTTGATGAAAAAGTCGAAGAAGGGCAGAGGATTATTGCTCAATTGTTTGGTAAGGCTGAGCACGAGGAAAAGAAAGCGCAAGAGAACAGATTAAGAAGGTAATCATCACACACTTTTATCACTTGTGCCATTCTGATCTGTAGAAATAGTATTAATAGGATTCCGTACTTAGGGATAGATATTGGTTGATCCGCATAGTCGTTTTACAAGTTTGGTAAGGTAGTCTTTGTCTGGAAGCTTGTAATGATACAAATATTAGTGGCGATGGCCTTAAATAGTCAATGGAGGGTCTGCATGTCTTTGGCTACCCTTAAAGAACATTCAAATGAGCAACAGTTGACAGTGCTGCAGCCGGATTGCCGCTGCTCGAATATGTCAAATAATTGTCATGAATAAACAGTGTTGACAGATTGGGAAAGAAACGCCCTCTTGGCCTGTCGAATCTACCAACAAAAATTGATCGTATTCTGTTCAGAAATGTAGAAACCCAAGAAGTTGCACTAGCATGTGAAACATCTTATGCTCTTACCTTTCGATGCAAGGTGCCATAATCAACGAAGGAGACTGATAATTTTATAAGAAAGTGCTGTTAAATTTCTAACCTGGGTACCAAAGGGTCTAAAGGGAAATATTAACAAAGAAAGAGTACGAAAATAGGAATGAAATGTGAGAGGTGCGGAAGTGGAAGTGACAAGAAGGTTCAGATTTTAGAACGAGTAGATTTCAGCAGGAGTTAGATTTTCACCGAGAGTTTCTGTAGCAAAAATAATTTTTTGCGACCAATTGTGTCATATTTGCGCGAGAAAGCATGTCCTTTAGTATTGAGCTAGACACTATTATCGCAGCATTGGGCGAAGTGGCATATTAGCGACGAAACGCATGACCAATCCTGAAAGACTGGTGAGGAATAACGAATTTATATTTTAATTTTAAGAATTAAAGACATTTGATCATTCGTTAGTAGTGTATTCTGAATGAGGTTGTCTTCCGTGGCATTCCTTGTTTTGAAATAGTTGAGTTGCCATAAGCTGCTTAAAATATTAGAGTATTAAGCATTTGTGCACTTTTTCCGGCAGTATACAGTAGTGGTTTACATTATTTGACTACTTTCTTTTAAAGAATTTCATTAATGACGTACTTTTAATATCACGCACGTAGCATCATCGGTAGAAGTAGGTCAGCAGCGATGAATCCTCCATTACCATTAAGTATCCTTTCCATTGATATCAACTAGGGCTCTTGTATGTTGACAAATGAACAGCCTCCACCCTTATCAGACAATGCTAATGGAGAACATAGGGATCAATTTCACTCAATGGGTTATTAGAGTGGAAACGTATTCGCTACTAAAAGACTTCTGTTTTGACTAAGGAAAAAAGTAACATTCAATCTTTCTTCATTTATGGGTCCCTGCCTGAAGAAAGAGGGTCTTACCGCCCCCACTCCACCTTAAGAAGCTTTCCACGTATGAGAAAGAGAATCTCGTTTCCAGACCTTTCCGAAACTTTTTAAAGTTTTCCTTGACAAAAAAACCCCCAATAAAATGTCGATATGATCGTCGTAGTGAATTCAACATATTCAAGAGTTACAAAATCTCGTATCCAAAATGATTCTTTAGGTTGGAACATTAATTTCGCGATTGTAAATTACATCACTTTTACTTGCTTGGCATTGTATGATTGGTGATATAAGCCGACCTTGAATTACCTTAGTGAATTGCGACACAGAATTTGAAAGACTTACCCTCCTACTTATTGTTGTTTTTTCACGCCAATGGATTACACCGTCGTAAAATTGCCAACATTAATTGAAGATTGTCGTATGTCCTGAAAACTAAATTTTCCGAAAAACGGTGTACAACCAAATCCTTAGAGCACGATTAACCAGTTTAGTGAAGTTCTTTCATACATAGAGAAGCCACGTTAACTGCAGACTGCAATTTCGCGGTGTAAAATGGTAATAGTTCCATATCTGTCCAGCAAAAATTGAGTTATTCATCCCCTAAGCAAGGAAGGCTGCAGGAGCGGATTTTATGCTTCCTTGGACAATAAAGGATGACAAAATACGTGAATATTACTAATAAACTTTCTTCAATTACTCAATGTCAGATCCATCGCTCGTATGTTTTCGTAAAAAGAACTCTGTATAGTGTGGAAGTGTGAGAAAGGAAAACTTTAGGAGCTTTCAAAATGAAGTAGCACTTCGTAAACGACACGTCGTACGTGTCACTCGACTCAGTGGCATCAGAAACACGCCGCAGTTATTTAAGGCCTCAATAGGATAACTGCTATCTTGAGAAATGCAATTGCAAGATGAAGAAGAAGGTGATAGGTACTCTCCTATCTAAAGGGAAACGATGAAATCTGTAACTCCGATGAATCGTTATTATAAGTTATCCTGGCTTACATCAATACGTTACACTTGTTGTTATGATTACAGTACTGTCTCTCTGGATTGGTAAATTGCTTATTTTGTTGGGGTCCCTTCATTCCACCAACAAAAATAAGATTCTGCAAATCAATCCTGAGGAATTTCTAATGCGTCACCCCCTCTCCAGGAAGTTTGGTACAGGCGTAGATTTGGCAGGAGAAAGCCATGTACAGGAGAAATGAGGAATGAGGAACACTTGCCTAATGGGAGATCAAAGTTGTAAGTCGGTGGTCATAAGGATGCATCTAAGATATCTTAAAATGAGTCTCTATTTATCGTGACAGCATCACTTGTACTGCAATAGTATCAATGTCACTTTGCTCACCAATGTGACTGTCATTTCGTGTACCCTATCTCGTTGATAGTGAGATGTGCATAAAGGACAGAACACCTTGCTTAGACTCTAGTCACTATCTACATTGTATTTGCTATAAGTTAAGACTTATAACAAAGTAACGTATGTTTTTACCTTTATCTATGCTTCTTGCACACTTGGCATTAACCATTTACTTTAAAGGAGCACAGCTTTCTGTAAATTTTCTCTTTATGTCAGTATTTTCCAATATTCCACTTCAACGTGTTATTAGCACCACATGATAACCACACTTCGTGCACTTGAAGTCATAAAGTCCCTTGAGTCCTTTTGCTACTGATAAGATCTGTTGCAAGTTCTTATCCTTGTCTGACACCTCATACTATTATTTTATTTAATTTATTTCAACCTGCTGAAGGCCGAAGCCACTACTAGGAACGGCGTTAATTTCCCCCTGTGGATGACAATATCTTCATGCTTCAGCAGACGTCGTCAACGTCTGACGTTGTCAGCCTCATGACTCAAGAAAATTACAACTTCACGCAAACGTGACGGACGTCTAGCCTCTCATGTGAAAAGGTATTACAATCCCCTCTCTGCCCTATCTCTCGAAACACAGTTTCCCACTTCACGAGAGCAGATGACAGATCACAGTTCTTCCAGGATCGCGGCAGGCAAGCTCAGGGTAGGTTCGGACCCTCGGATTGTGAGTCTGGCACTCTACCACTATGCCACTAGTATGTATGTTTTTCTTCCAACACTCTCTCTATTTCCCATGCACGTCTGCTGTACCTCACTTCTTTACAACCTACCATTCGTCCTCAGATCAGTACAAAGGATAAAAAAGCCTTTTCGGTCCATCTCCTAGAATTGTTTAATTACTTGCTCAAAAAGCCATTATATCATTAGTACTCTTCTTTGATAAACGTGACTATATTCCAACTCTCCTGTTTTGAAAAGGAGGCTGCCGTTATGAGACGAAAGTTCCCGCCCACCTGTTGCTTCCTAAAGTCTCGTTGTTGCTACTCAGATATTAGTACGTATTTTGTTTGACACATTCCAGTCAAATTGTTCTGTTAGTGGTACCTCGTCACCGGAAATA
>JAAAKL020015488.1:0-11464 GCA_010016065.2 Carybdea cf. marsupialis auct. non (Linnaeus, 1758)
TTTTAAATACACAGGGCATTTCTTGGGTCCAATAGTTTTTTCATTGGAGAACTGCAATAATTTAACCATGATGGTAAAATCGACGACATCTTTGGGATAGCCATTAGATAGAAAAATCTGCCTTAATGAATCGATTTCGATTACAAAACTATTAACTGCTGCTGGTGAATCTACAAAGTTACGCCATACCGAAGGAATATTGCATGACAGAATCTGAGAGGTTTATTCATGATGAATTGCAGAGGCGTTATTTTTCATGAGAGACCAATGTAATGTTATCCACTTCTTTTATTTTGGTTAATGCCCTAGGATTGGTCCTTTACCTTCTTTGATAGATGATTTATATTTGTTTATCTAGTCATTAAAGTTATAAAGTTTTATTTGTCTTGATGGTCTCCCTTCCTAGCTGTACAATAACAAACTTCCTGATTCTTTTTAATTTTGCATACAATTGTACGTTTATAACCACAAGTTATTAATCTCAAAGTACCCAGCACTACCTTACCATAACAAAACTATGCAAAGTAGCTTTGTGGATGATTATCGTGAGTTGGAACAATAACCTAAAGAATGACATATGTCTCTCTATAAGTTTCTATTGCCCGGAAAACCTCTTGCTGATCTCAAAATTTCTTATAATCCCTTCTAAAGTCTAGATACGTCTATAAATACTTTTGATATTTTGTTCCTCAACGTGCTGAGGTATTTCTTTGTGAGACCAACTGTAAATCAGGGAAGTGATTGTTATCATCAGGGAAAAAATTTATAGATGCCCCGAGTCTATTGAATACACAAACGCAGAAATTCTTGAGAACATGCCTAACAGAGGTCATTTGAATATCACGATGAAGGTTTTTCTAATCCAAGTTATGTCTTGGTACTACTAATACAGTTATGATAGTCTTTTGATAATAGGTGCAATAATATATGCAGTTGAAGCTTTTGTTCAGCAAAATACAAAACAGACGTTTTTCATATTCAGTACGTGATTATTCATTTGTCAGATAGTCATATAGATAGATATATATAGGTATATATAGATATAGGTATATAGGTATATATGTATATATATATATATATATATGTATAGATATATAATAACACAAAGCAATGAATTGAGATATATGTAGACAACTCGTGATGGCCCTTTACCACCAAAGGTGTTTTAATACTTGTAGTCAAGTGGGTTCGATCCCGTTCAAATCACAATACGTGATTATTCATTTGTAGTTGGGTTTGCGTCTAACATTATGAAAAGCTAGTTTCAGATAAAAGTTGGCGTGATCGGTAACATTTGTAAGCATGACAAGTTCTATCCTTACAACGGGATAGTTATAGTTAACAAGTATTGAACCTACCCTAATTCCTATGACGTTTTATCTTTTATAGTTTATAATTTTATCGTTTCACTGATCACTGTTACAGCTCAACAGCCAAAAAAATGAAAGGCAATAAAACACTTGCTATCACTACAATTATTTGTCAAGGTTTATATCCTCTCAGACTGGGGCTTTCTTTCCCCTGCGGGAGTTTCTCTTCAAAAAGGTTTAGCTAAAAGTTGAAGCTCCATCTAGACGACTGAAGTGAATAAACATGTTTTATGACATGTTTGGGGGGGGGGGGGTACATTGCCCAATGCTTTGCCTTTTCGTGTTGGTTTTGTGCTTGAAAATATCCTAAGGAGACTGCTTTTGAAAGTTCGTACTGTTTTGGTATTTTACATCAGTTGGACAAGATCAACAATTTCACCTGGGTACGTCATTATGAAAATCAAATTGTCGGATTTTAAAAAGCTCCCTAAGGCTCCCTTTTCGTATGGCTTATGCCCGAAGGCAGGAAGGGGCGCCACTCCTCTTCCTTGTGCTTCCACAATTTGACTCCAGTATGAGCTGCTTGCCATTTGCCTACCCCGGAAGGATGACATGCTGGGTTGGCGGCCAGCTTGATGGCTCAGTTTACAAATTGTTGAAACAGGCAAATTTTCGCAAATCGCCTTGAGTGGGATATGAACCTAGAACCTTCTGCACTCAAAGCTGCAGACGGAACCACTGAGACATCGCGCCACTATGAATTAACGATAAAAAAGGCACAAGTAAAAAACATATCCTCAGTTAAATGTAACAAAAAGCAGCAAATGTGATATAAGATTGATGTTTCTACAATACAATCTTATTGTCAATGAGCATGAAGAAAAATTATGTCTCAAACCTTGGAGAAAAGGATGAGAAAAGACCTTAATTAATATTTTTTTTCAATTTTCTCATTTACTCCGAACCTTAAATAGACAGTAGGAGAAATAACATATTTTAAGATATCTAACGTTGATTAGGTATGATAAAATTATTGGAAGCGGGTAAAAAGTGCTTAGCAGCCTCAATAAGGTTAAAAAGTTCTATAAAAGACACAGAAGGGTCAACTTTGGGTTGGTGCTTATATGAACATTTAGATTTTCCTTGAAAAGTGTATCCTGCTATAATAAAATTTAATCATTTCTTGATCAGAGACAAAAGAAGGTATTTAAAACACTTTCTTTTTTCTTTTTGACAGTAAAAATTCTTAAAAATGAGTAGGTGCGATCAGATCTAAAAATTGCGCTTTTATAGCAGACTATTAACAGATCCTTAAGATGCAATAGTAGGAGAAACTTTGTGAATTGCTCCAAGGCGGCGACATGCTTCTCAACTCTGGTCAGTCAAAGATCTCTTGAAATACCACTGAGAAGTACCACTGCTGCTTAAAAATGCAGTATACAAGCTGCTTAGCAGTTGTTGTAAATACCGGTTTATTCCTCCTACCAAAATAAATACCTTTGCCTTCCTAAATGTAGCTTTGAAGTTAATGATAAGAATAATAAACGATGAAAGTTCAGGAAACCTAGCATACAGCAAGACTTTCTTTCTCTTCTTGAATAAGAGCCACAAATGCCACTTATCGATACAAATTTCTATTATCGACAAAAGGAAATGCATCTATTTATTGCTTAGAAATGATCGACTTTATCAATCCTGACATATCTTCCTGTGCTTCCTTCAAATCTTTTACTTTTGTCATAGTTGATAATAGAGCGATGGTTTGGCTGTTAGGTATATCGTACTTACGCACTTTATTTGCTGGATGCAATCCTTAAAAGCGTATGTTTTAAATACAAAGTGGTTTATTATGCATATTAAAATTTACATAAAGTACCTGTACTATCCTGCAATACACTTTTTAGGCATAAGATGTAAAAAATTCCCATAATAAATAACAATTACTGCTTTCAAGAGAAGTAAATAAACCAATCTGTATTTGTTGCCTCATGATTTAATGTTGTTAGTGTTCCATTTTGTACAGAATATCCATTTTACTTCGACACTAGCTTTTAACTGAAAGCTTCCCCACAGGGACGCCGTGGTCTAGTGATTAAGGAATCAGACTCACATGCCAGATGTTGTGGGTTCGAATCCCTCCTAGCCCGATATAAAGACTAGCGGTTGGGAAAGGCAACGGGAGACCACCCCTGTAAATGTGCTATCTCCCCAGGACACTGCTCACTCTTACTGGGCAATAGGTTACGCTCGAAATCGAGTATACCACCAAAAAAAATTAAAAAAATACCCATGGAACACATTCCTGCATTGGCTGTGTTGACATTTTGTGGTAATGGCATACTTTCATTTAAGTTATTTATCGTGAATTAGGGAAGACTACATATTAAGTCCTTCTGTGTCAACCTTATTACGTATCTATTCTATTTGAAATGTACATTATGCTCTCATTAAGATCATTAGGGCAAACTTTATTTCTCGGATTGCAGGTGCAAAACTTGTGGTCCTCTCACACGCAGATCAACTGCAATCAAACCCATGAATCTCCGTCTAAGTACTTGGTTTCTAAAAAAGCTGTCAAAATATAAGAGAGTTGAGGCAAAAGATATCCATATTTATACAAACAAGGTGTTTGTTATTAATAATTAGTTTGACAGTCTAGTTTCGGCTACGGGTCCCAATTTTCTTGTTTCTTTTTACAAACTGATTTTTACTGACTTTAGTTATTAATTAGTAAATCTTGTTTGGAGTGATTGTATATTATATCAGGATTCTATTATGGTTTCCTCCATCAAAAATCCCTCGTTGGGAGAATGAATGCAAAGAGTAGAATATAAACAGGCTATTACTGAGTGTTATGAATGTATACACCATTTCTTCAGGGTTAATATAGTTCTAGTTTAAGGCCCTGTGGTACAAGGGTATTAAATTACTTAATCAAGAAATCCTCTCTTGTGCTGATCCAGATCATCTGATCTCTTCTTCGACAGGCAGTTGCTTTCATTGTTCAATAGTCGTGAGCCTGTCGTGCGTTGTGACGCTATGGATTCACTCTTTGAAATGTTTGGGAGCAAGTACAGAATTCTATCTTGTAGAATCGGATAGATGCGCTAAAATTATTCCTTCTTACATAAAATTGAGTCTCGAATTTAGCAATGTGATGTTTATTGCAGACAAGGAATACTTTCTTCTATGTACATATTGTTTCTCATTTATGCTACACTGAAGTAAAAAGACCACATTTTCGGAATCACAAACCGATTCTTGATTTATAAAATAATCTCTGCTATCAATCCTTGACTTAAAAGATTTGGCCTCTTCAGCTTACTTACACATCTGACATTTTGCCTTTCCACACCTATAACAATCCTTTCTACTTCCACTGTTACTCATCATCATTAAGTCCGGTTCTAACTAACTATCTTTATGGGATGTCTGTGAAATAATACTAATGTGGGTTGTGTTTTTTAAAAGTTGTTGCGAAATTTGAAAAATCTGTCTAACATGATTCAAATCTTGGTGGAAAGTTATAACAATTGGAACCGCTACCCAGCTGAATTTTATAGATTACTTCTTACTATCCAGCAAAAACTGCCTTCCTAAAGCTTTTGCTCCCTTTATCTGCCCTGTAAGAAATTTTCCTCGTATTTTCTAATTTTTAATCAGTCTGTAAGATCAGAAGCACGTCTATCAAATACAAATAAGCTACCGTAAATTTCACGGTCTCTAATCGCCTGATTAAATAGAGTGGCATTCTTCGATGTTTCTGCAACCTGCCATTTACACAAGCGTTACCATGTCTTATATGTCTTGTATCGTACTGACCGGCCAATAATGTGCGGGTAGTTGAGAAATTCAAAAATGAACGGGAGCCTCCCTCGTCCAGTTTTTTAATAAGCCACTGTCAGCAACCTTTAAAGATACCATCATCGTTAACGTACCTACGAGCCACTTTTATAATAATCACAATCTGAATGAAATATTTGAGCCAATTACAGCCTTTTCAATCTGTAGCATAAATGTTGCGACATGAAGAATTGGTGAATGTTTCTGCAGTTTAGTTTTCCAAGTAGTATTCGGCTGTTGAAGAAAAGGACCACTATGGCACTCTTCTCGAGTCATCATCAGCATGGCAAACTTCAAATGAGTAAGTTGCTCCTGGATTCCTACAACGTGGCCGCGAAACGATAGATTGAGCGAAGGTGATAAACAACAGGGGCGCTGACGACATTTCGAATTCTATTCGTTAATGCATCGTTGGGTTTTGAAAGGCGTATAACAATCTTTGCAGATCTATACTCCTTCGACCAATCCCTAGATCGTCACTGCTCTTCGTAAGTTAACAAACAAATGTACTTTGTTACAGCGATTGGAAATGGTAAATATGGACAGTGTTGAGCTCCTGATGTTTGGAATTAAGGAATCGTATACCTTTACGATGTTGGACGAAGCCGACTCACTGTTGGGACGAAACTCGATTATTTCAGGATTACACTATTGGTATTAAAAGAAGTGTTCCCTGCTCCTGAGTCAAAGAAGGCTAATTCACACTCCTTCATTCGTTTTGTTTTAAAATTAAAGCATTTCATCAATCACATTTAACAACAACAACGCTACAGGCACGTAGCCAGGACATCGTTGGTTGTTTAGGGGGTTTTTGGGGGGAGGGGGTCAAACTTCGTCATGGGGCAAAAATCTACTTTTTGGGCGCAAGTTAGCAGGGATTCACCTTTTCGCTCGGCAGTTTTTTGGGTGAGCAAGCTTCGCTATTCGATATCTGTCTTTTTGTGCTCTGAAATTATCATAATTTACTTGAGAAAGTTTAAAATAATTATCTGTTTATATAAAACTGAGGTTCTTGATGCCAGTGCAGTTTAATTATTTCGTACACTATCCTGGTAAAAAGCGAGAGTCCGGTGTCATGGGGAGCTCGTATTGCATTATCATGATCTATTAGGATGTTCAATCTTGTTATCTTCTGTCCTACAAGTAGGAATGTAAGGTTGATCAATAAAGGTGCGGAATAAGCTTTCTTTTTCTCAAGTTTTCCTATAAATGGGCGTGGCCCAGAAGACAATGCCAAGGGCCATACCCATTCTAGGTCACTCACCCGCTTCTAAGCCACTGTCAGATTTCAGGCTAGTTCCGCTCCTGGTACATCAATCTAGAGTTTTTTGCCATTTCAGTACTGATGAACATAAAAATGAGTGTGCTCGAGTTGAGTGCCGTTAAACGTACTCAGTATGGTTCCAAAAACTCCGTCCTTTTAAGGAGAGTCATTTGTTGAAAAATGCATGATCTGGATAGAGTAAAGCGTAAAACCAAGACCTGTCAGCATACTTTCTACATACTTTGTACTACACACCTCGGACAAATACAGTTCACTTACTGGAATATAAAACTGAACTTTTTAGTAAAAAAAAATCACGTCTCTATCCACTAAAATCTCCCATCTCTTATCCAGCAATTCACATAGCTTGCTCCTAATTTATAACATGGGCAATAACTTTTAATTTCCTTCTTCTATAAAGAATATATCGTATTCCTAGCTGATTTATGCTCTTGTGACCTGATTTTACGAAACTCTGCAGCTGAATCTTCCACGCAAAATCTGCCTTTGGTTACCTGAACTGTTGAATAGTTGTTAGTACTTCCTGAGAATGGGTGAATGGAGTCAACGAATAGTTACGAATGCTTTGAATATATTTTTAGTTATACGCGCATCATCAGGAAATTAAATACTAAACTATTAAAAATTTACTTTAAGTTGTGCTAACATAGCACACTATGACAAACAATGTAACTAGACACTAGAAATATGCCTCAAGAATAATCAAGGGTTGGGGCATCAAACTTAATACAACGTAATTACTGGTTGTTTCCTCTTGTTATTTCCCTTGCTGTTGATGGATGACTTACGATAGCAAATTCACAGACATACGGTTGGCAAAAAGCCGTCTCAGGGAGATGGTTACCAGAGAAGTATAACTGTTTCTTCAGTGAGGGTTGGATCCTACTGGGCAATGTGTAGTTTCATGGGACCTGCTCTATGGAGGTAGGTGCCCACTTGTAGCGGATTTGCATATCTCGACCAGTTTGACAGACATAAAAGGCTAAATAAGGTGAAACCAGAGTTGATAAACAATCCCGCTTCTCGTTCAATTCTAAACTGAAGACTTGAGGGAGTGAACAATCATTATCGGTACACTAGGGCTTTGATCTTAGGATAGATGCGTAACCCCCTGTGCACTTGTCGCTGCATTTAATGATGAGTGGTTTCCGTGTAATAGTATTGGTGTCTTGAATAGGTTAAGTAGGCCACTTCTCCGGCGATTCTTCGCTGATTCCTGTTGTACGATGGGCTCATTTAGGTTTTAGGGTGCTAGTTTATCTGTAAGTTTGAGTACTTTATCAAAATCTGCTAGACCGTCTCCATGAGGTATGTTAGGATAAATGCCATCATCATCACCTGTTTACAAACACATTCGATCTAGGAGACCCCATAATTCGTTATCCTTACATCATACCCCTTAGCAAATTGTCTACTATGAAATTAGGTTGTGAAAATTAAATATGGAATTAACATAATAATCAAAGATCATTCTCCTTCGTAGCTTCACTATTGAAGATTGACAGTCAGTTTACGGATTAAATGAGAACCTTGTTAATCTTAGGTATTTAGTGACAGCATCCAATCTTCTACTTCTAAAAATCTGGCACCTTTATCTAAATTGTCTCTAGTAACGTTGCTTACCTAGCTTACTAAATGTCCGTGAAGTGATAAAGACCTGTTGCTATCATCTTTCTAATATATCTCCTCTACCTCGAGTTGTCTACCTGCAAGTTCCTCTTTTTAGTTCTACCTTTGTCACCCGACCCTAATCTACACTGAACCACTACGTTTAACCTCTCATTTTCTTCCTTTATCCCAATATCCCCATCATTTCTATGAGATGTAGCAGCTATGTTATCTTCTTTTGCCAAATTGCTAAAGCTACAATGAACAGATGATCTTAACATAATTCCTTTACTCACTTGTCTAAGATACGATACTAATGCTGGGCCAGTTTTCCCGTGGTGATCTTCTCCACTTCCGCTCCTTAAGTTTTCAAAATAGGTAACTTTCACTTTATCCATCTCTCGAATTAAAACGTCTCCTCAAATTCACTTTGTTGTTATTTTAAGAGGATTGGGAATGAGGGTAATCATTTTTCACAGCACCAGTATTTGTCTCTGTCGAATCGTCTTACGCAAAAATCCATGATGTTGTTTGTACTTTAGGTAGTTCTAGGTTTTGGCTATTTTATCTCGTAACATAAAAATATTATACATATATATGTATGTGTGTGTGTGATAAAGTGGTGGACCGTATATAATTAATCTTAATTTCAGCCTTTTTTGGTGGTGTATAATGTACATTGAACTTCGAATATAAAGTCCAAATTTGATTCTCTCTTGTTTACTAGAAACCCTGAAATTTGTTACACAGCATTTCTAGGTTACTCGATTTTGTCTCATCAATTTCTCAGCTCTGATTAACTGATCTATTACAGTTCAAGTTCTTTTAAGAGTAGTTATAGCTCTTCGGAAGTATGTTGTATTCTCCTTTGCCAATAACAAAGCGGAATTAAAAAGCAATAAGTAGCAAAGGTTTCAATATTGAATGCTAGGAAGACAAAAGTAGGAGGAATTTCAATGATTTGCCTCTCCGTCTATTATCGAACACGGTGAATAATAAACCATTATTGTGAATGATAGTTTATAAGATGTTTGTATTACCGTTCATTTACTTTCCTCCATTTCGGAAACTTGCTCGATATTTCGCTAACTTGTCTCATGGCATCAGTTTGACCTCATCATATTTTGTTTTGACCTACGCATATTTTTATCCCCATTTCTGGAAATAGTAAATAGATGTAGAATCGGGTCGAGTGTTTGTAAACTTGCTGTTTGATGACCTCTGAAACTCGAGCTGTAGAACCTGGTCGAGGAAAGGAATTACCTTCTTTGTAATGATCATACATTTTCATATCCACGCTTTAATCTCATCTCTTTACTGCTGCGAAGCCAATTTCAATGTTAAGATGAACGCACTCGTTAAGCCTGCTTTGCCTTAATGTCCTGAGGTAGTTGTTCAAAGTGACCATATTACCAGCAGCAACGAGGACTACGCAATAAAATACAGTGCCAGTAATCAACAAGGAATAGTCACAAGATAAATAAATCCTTAACTCTGTTGTAAACCGCAGTTTCATTGTTAAAAGTCACAGGTTGATGCTACAACCTTCTGCTGGACTGGTGAGATGTCAGTTTTACCATCAGTATATTCATGGTCGGGCATCATAATTTATATGCTCTCAGCATTATGTATTTATTCAGCATCGAATCAAAGGAATATCTTGTATAGCCATGAAAAACCTTGACTCATTTCATTTTCATTTTATTATCCTTCCAGGTTATAACACTCTGTTGATGTCATCTTACGTTTGGCAAGTCTACTTATCATTCTATATATGCAAAGACGCTTGATAGAGGAATTATCTTAAGAGGATGGAACTATTATAGACAGACATGATAATGTCATGTCTACAAATGTTTGCAAAAGTTGCCGGCACATATGTTTTATCCAATCTCGTCATTGGTTTATCGGCAACTGTAAATTCAACCATATAAACAATGATATAAATGGATCATACAAGGCATTACTTACACTCTGGATTTAATTTCTTTCTTTGAGAAATACTGGATAACTCACTAACCCCTTAACAAAGTTCGTTGCAAAAATTTATTCAACAAATATATGGATTATTTCAGGCAGACGACATCTAGATTGGCCTTGTTTAAAGACGAGTATTGCAGTGCGAAGTCACTGCCCTATGTATTGATGAACGGAAAGTATTTCATTATTCCAATGTCTACTGATTTACGCCTGTGATAAATTAAATGCGAGTTTGACACCTGCGAACGTTGGCTGTTCTTCGTACAAAAAACGCACTCTATTTCTTTAACGGAGAGACAGTCGAGGTTAGAAGTAAAGGCAGAGATTAAATCGCTTCTTTCAAAGTAATAATTTATCAACACAGTGGTATTGGAAGTGCCGTCATGAATATATCAGCCAACAGAAGTAATGGATCATGGTTATTTTATCTGCCACGAAATTCCAGTGAGGCTGCATCTCATCCTTCAGATGGACGTATCAAAATGACACCACTGTTTGTGGCTCTCTACTGTGTGGCAGGGATGATATTTATACCAGGGATTTTGGGCAACGGTATCATTGTCTATGTTGTAACTAAAGTAAAGAAAATGAGAACGCCGACGAATTATTTGGTATCAAGCTTAGCAATAGCAGATCTTATGATGATGGTGACGATGGTAGCCTTTCTGGGATATGTCTTACAGACGGATATAAACATCCCTAAAAGCGTTAATACCTTTCTTTTCCCGTCTCTTGATGTACTAGTGGGATCAGCATCTATTGGAAATTTAGCTGCGGTCAGTGTTGATCGTGCCCTGGCAGTGCTTTATCCTTTACGATACCTTGTTATCGTTACGACGAGGAGAGTCCGTTATGGAATTCGATGCATATGGTGTTATTCCTTCGTTATGTTCGTATGCGGTATGATAAGAATTCCAGTCAAGACTGCCAACTACCAGGATGGATTTATTTATGCCGCTTATACCTGCAGTTTTGTTCTACCTTTGATCATAATTGCTTGCTGCTATGCTGCTATAATATTTTCAGCAATCACAAGTTTACGAATGACTAATTCTCTTGAAAAATCGAGTTCAGTATCTCTTTGCAATGATGCTGAACTAAAAAGAGAAGTTACAAAACGTAGAAGAAGGGCCCGGTTGAGAGAGATTAAAGTTGCGATGAATTTCATGGTCATTTTAGTACCCTTCCTTGGGGGATGGGGTTTTTTCTTCGGATTGCAGTTTTATGAGCTGTTTACAAATACAATTGTAGAAAATGACCTTCAAGAATGGTTTCTTTATGTAATCCCATGGCTTAATAGCAGTATAAATCCGGTAGTGTATATATGCTTGAATCGACCTTTACGAAAAGAATGCGGGAAGGATTACAGATCAATGCTTTTCTTTCTCATAACTTTAAGCCTCCTTCTTCGAAGGTGTACACACTAGCTCTTGAGGCA
>JAAAKL020015489.1:0-11464 GCA_010016065.2 Carybdea cf. marsupialis auct. non (Linnaeus, 1758)
GCAAGTATCTTGCGTGATTTGCTCCATTTTCACCGAAATTTAGTAAAAGTTTAACTTCTATTTGTCCATGATTGTAGTTAACAAGCCGACCCGAATTCGAGCTCATTACCCTCTTGTTGGTAAATGCTCCACCTTGATACTTTACGCTATGGTCCGCCCTTTCCGTTTTACGACTTTTATCTCACAAAACTATAAAATTTTGCCAAGAAACGTAAAACGCATGTGTTAGCTTACCAATGTCCTCCTCTCTCAATTTTCCATCGCAATATTTTACTAAAGTCATCAAACATTTTTCTTGAAGATCTCTAAAAAAGCAAGAGCAGAAACGTATGACAATGGCATGAGTAATTTAAAAGGGTATTTATAACATAAGCATCAGGACATTCTGACAAAAATTCTTTTCCAAAATACTACCGAATACACTTAAGGAAAAATTCCGAAATTTTCAACTACCCGACCCGTACATGAGATAACAGTAACGAAATGGGACCGCCGGGCTACCAGGTCTCTCACAGTCGGATGAAAGTAGAGTTCACACTCATTCAACTTCAGCCTTGCTATTTGTCTTTGGGATAAATCGAACTACTTCAATACGCCTGACATTTAAGTATAACTTCACTCTAAAACTAGAGGTGTAAAATACTGTACGAATCGCGTACGGCTTTTAACCTCCCCCTTCCCCATATGGATATCTTTGTATAGAAGGAAGAGAGGGAGGTCTGTCGAGGAACATTTGAGGAACTTATTCGGTTTTTTCCGGCCATGCCGTTAATGCTAGATCTCTTCGTCACAGCAAAGGGAGATAACTGTCATTCAGAAGAGTTTATGTCAATATTATTTGAGAGTTCTGTGGATTTCCACCGTACCCTAGTAAATTGACAATGCTGGACTCTTATCAGCGATAACTGAATTGTTGTTCAGCAACGTGCGTGCAAGATATTCTTAGGAGTCATGCTCTTCAATTGAATAAGCAACAACTTAACGCGTCTGTTAGTCCTCCCAGAATTTCGTTGATTGAAGTTACAAGTGTTCATGTATATCTTATGCCTTGAAACACCTACTTCATTCACTGTTAGCTAGCCACAAGCATTATCATCATTGATTCAAAGGGGTTGCCGACGCCCAAAAAACTTACAGCTTTTACTCAGTTGTACTGAATGTTTATTTTGATCCTGACAAGAACGTAGCTCGGACACGATGCCGATGGAATTGATACAACAAAATCAGTTTTCGCTAGTCAAAAACGTACGATACTTAAAACCATCTGATGCTTGCTACGCTAAAGAAATGTTTCACGTTCTTTTGTCCACCGTTACAGCTCTCCTTAACAACGTGTATTTGCCAACAAACCTGATAAACTTGAAAAACACTCACTCGTATCTCTTACATATTTCAGGCATCTCTCCTATTTGATAGAACGTTGTTTGGCCGTTAAAATGTGGATTTCCGAGAATAGAAGCCGTGGCCAATGAATAACTTGGCATCTCATACCAACATAAGTAATAAAAAGTCACGTATGTGTACAACTCAATTTTTCGGCAGCGTTACCCCTTACACACCATACACTGTCCAGCAAATATGCTAAGCGGCTTTTCAGGTACGTGGGTGCGATCAATAACAAATAAAGAAGTGACAAAAATAGTTTAAAACAAGTGGGGCTGGAGATCAGATGGCAGAACAAATGGAGCATTATCAAATGTAGTGCCCGTCATACAATCAGAAAACACACCTTTGCTCCGGAACTGAAGAATTTAAGCTGTTAGCAGATGCTTCGGCTGACTGCATGGCTTTGTAGGAAAAGTCCTTCATAACTGTTAAACACTACGAAAATAGTAGCATACAAAGAAAATAATTTTTACAAGCTAGTGGAAAAAAACCAAAAGCAACATTACGTTTTCGACGTTCTATGATAGATGAGCGACTTCTTGTTTTCTTAGTAAAATTCGGGACTTAAATCTCAATACGGGGCATCTTTTGCTTGTATCACTACAATTCTTTCTCAAGTTTCCTGTGTTAGTTTCAATGGGTATGCAAACACTTTATACGTGTATTCGCATAAGAAAAACAATAACAGGTAAAGATTTGACGTTGATTCTGCTCTAGAAGACCAAGTTTGATGGGCAATATCTTTTCCATATAAGGAGTTAAAACAATTGTAAACATTGTATAAGCACAATTTCTGCAAATATCAAAATTCTTTCTCTTATTGTCGGTTGTAGTGTGAGCAATCAGTTCACTTGCTTAGTTTTAGTTAATTTACACGCACGACTGAAAATGCACAAGTAACTAATTCATAACAACTGCAACTAAGAGGTTAGAGAAAGGATGTTATTATACCTTGACTATATAACACTTTTTGTTTACAACAATGGATGGGTGAATTGCTTGGTATTTTTAATTATTTAGCTTTATCGAAACGCAAATACTTGTTTCACTTTCACCAGCAGATTTGCTGTGTAACTGTCCTATATCAATACTTTAATGACGCCCTACAGGAGCCCTGAAAAAAGGGCAGTACCAAATGCCACTTTTTTATGACAATAACAAGGATAAGCTTAAGATTAATTTGGTAAGAGAGATCTAGGTTCACAAACCCAACAATACCCTGTGATTTTACTTCCCTTAAGCATCAAGTATAAACGGTCAATCATAATTATGAAAAAATGTTCTAGCCCAGTTTAACATCCTCTTCCAAATCTAATTGACCTTTAAAACATAACACATGTAACTGATTACATATTGCAATTGTGCTTTCTCAACTTAAGATATCATGGTTACTATTTTAATAACTGTTGCTCAGAATCAATGTCATATTCATCTTCATCCCATTACCACAAGAAACACATGGTATAGAGAAATATAGGGAATTGGATGCAACAAATACAATGTAAGGAGCTAGAACGCCTGTCTTTAAAATTACTTTAATCAAAGAAAATTTTGCTAAAAACCTTTATCATAGAACTAACTATAAAAATGCAAATACTGGAATTTGGGTTACGATCACAAAACTCTAGATAAAAAAGCCCAACCCCACTTAGGTTAGGCAATCGATTCATTAACTTTGGGTCATACAAGCCCATCCTACAAAGAAAACAAGTTGATAAATTAGCTTGTAGAAAAGGCTAAGCGGCAGAGAAAAGAACTAATGTGTAAGCTTCAGTAAGATGTGTATGTTATTTCAGTGAGAGTGACAAATCTAGTATTGCATACAATAAAGTGTTAAAGGGTGAAAAGATAACATACCCTTGAGGCATCTCCCTTCATGGTAAAATTGTAGTACTTCTGGAAAATTTCTTGTTGCTTCTCACCAAACAGGGAGTCAATAGTTCTGGTTGGAAGATCTATTGATAATAATAATAATAATAAATAGGTTTTCTATTACCATGCTGAATATAAAAGAGAAAACGAGGTATTTTGAGTTTCAAAGTCGCAATAAACTATTTAAGAATTGATGCATTAATGACGAATGGTCTCAACGTGTCCTTGCAAGCTGCAAGAAATGACAATTTTTCTTTGGAAATATACTACAACTGAACCCCTCTTATCCCAGTCTTGTAATAGCCAACATAAGTATTTCTTATTTAATGCCACATTTGCCTATATAGTCCCTCCTATATCAAACATCATAATAAACATCACCAATATCATCAGCAAGTGAAAATACTTCAATGCATAATATGAATTACATTTGCTATAAGACTACAAAAATAAACGATCTAACTGTGATAAACCCAAAGATATCTTCAACTACTACACAGCTTTTGTCCTAAGATAGGATAGCCTTACAACAACATGGGAGTGGGAAGAGGAGTGACAAGTCTTAATAGGTAGTCAATAAGGCGAGGATTGATTATCTTTGCACGGTCTCGCGATTTATTCAAAGGGACCCAAACTTTAGGTCTTAAAATAAACAATTAAATGCACGTCGTTAAATAGATCCAGAAATACCTAAATGGAGTTCGACAACTGTCTTAAAACAGTAGAACTTATCATTACTTTAATCTTAACAACAGATGGAATTGTTCAAAAGACGATCTCCTGTAGCCCATTTCAACGCAAATGGGTTTCCGATGCGATGTACGTAAACTGAAGTGGCATTGCCCTATTTCATAACCTTTGGTTTAGCATAAAACAACAGGATACAGAATCGACTTGCATTTTAATGCATAAACCAAATCTGGTTTTAAGTTAAGAAATTCCTGTTAGTAATCTACTATTTCTCTTTTTTTCAAACATCTTGCCTGTATTATTGTCCTTGGTAAGCATTACCTAATACAATTTTCTATCCTTGTCTAGACTTTATATTCCTGTCCACTGAGTACGTTGTTACCTACGTGACCTGTCTACAGAGAATTGACAAAGATATTCACTAAAGCAAGGACCTTCTATAACGAAGTAGGCTTCTATTTAGCACCACTAAAAATAAGGAATTAGAATAATCAATCATGCATTAGCACAACACGAAATCAATGTGGACTTGTGGTCTTGGGCATCACAATCCGACTACTCGGTCATATGTTCGATGATTCTCCACAAAATTAACGTATTCGAGCGAGGAAGATTTAGCAAAGACGCCAAGTATAAATAGAAGCCTATGATCTCTCTGCTGATTCCCCTTACATTCCCAACTAATACCCGATTATGAAGTCGACCTTATCAAGTTTACGGCTACTTCTCTGGGTTGAAAAGTTAATTTTGTGCTTGGACGAATGTGGTACTTTCTACTGAAAGCAAACGGAACAGAACCAAAATGTCTCAAACTACGATGTATCAATTGAAAAAACAAGTTTCTCTTGGAGGGTTCCATTCTAAAGAAATAAAAACAACAGAGGAATACAACGTACGTCATTCTTAATTACGTCTTCGAGAACGAAAAGGTGAAAAATCCTGTCGGAATCGACACGTACCGGCATTTGTAATAATTTGAATCAAATTTTCCCACGTTTCTCTCTCTAACAGATTATGACTAACCAATAGACTGTCATCTGCACCAATCTTCGATCTCTGCTGATCTGTAAGAGGTGAACAAAATTAGACGGACCTTTTTTTATCAGTGTGAAATCGATGTTCCAATTTATTGCTGAATAAAAGGAACATAATACAAAAGGCCACTGTAAAAACACAAGAGGAAAGAAATTGACCGTTGGAAAATATTGTTTCAGAGTTTTTACCATTGGCCATGAAGTCATGACGTCTCAATTGCAAGAAATACATAAACAACGACGAATACGCAGAAAAATTTGATGACCAATTATGAAACGGAGAATGGTAGCAGTGTTCAATGAATCGTGTTCTCCTACTCTAAGACAATCAATTTTGAAGTGTCAGATATTTGCAGTATTTTTCCGCTATCATGCACATCCCACGATGAAATAAATGCACCAGAATTCAGCAATGTACTTAATAGTCAGCTGTTTATTCTACATCTAGCGAGGTCAGTATTCAAAGATGACTGACGTTGAACTTTTTTAAAAGAGTAAAACCATGCTGGAATGCCATATTTTTATCAAAGATAGGATGTCAGATTTCAAAATTTTTATGACCCATGAAAAATCGACTTAATTGACTTAAAAACCCTTGTGATATACCTATGAAACAGACCTAGGTGCAAATGATTGTACTACGTGATATGTCGAAGTGGTGGTTCAATTTAGTCCTCTGGGATAGGAGATGGTATTAAAGATGGCAAAAGCAAATATTAATTTGGATAGCTGTAAATTTAAGGAACGTTTCATCACGCGAATATTGCAACAATAGTAATTCAAAACCAATTCTAAAGAACAAAACCAGTAATTATAAAAATGTTAATCGTATTTCTAGTCTTATACTTCAAACTGGCGCATGCACGTAATTTTGGGTCCGAATTTGTGCGAAAAATTTCAAGAACACCTACTTATCTGCTGCAATTCTTCAGTTAAATTAAAAGACCAACCGGGGAGTGCATGGGTCGAGTCATCTAAATGTAAAGTATATCAACATATTATACAAAACAGGAGAATAAGCACTTACTCAGATGATCAAGAGCTAAAACGAGAATCGATACAGCGTCAGCATGCTTTAGTTTCTTGGCTGTATCATTGTGCACCTGTGCATAAACATGGCACCACCTGACAGATAACTCTGTTTCTAGTATTTTGACCTGTAGCGGAACAAGATAAGATCTTAAGTGTTACATTAACAGCTCAGCACTATTTACATTGACATACGGTTTCTCAAGTACCAATTCACAACCTCAGAATTAACCAAGGGACGATCCTCAGGCAGGCGACCCCACCCATTCAAGCTTGTAAAGTTCTTATCATCATAAAACCCCCACGTGTGGGTAAATTTGTTAGGTAAAGCTTTCGGCATTCGATGATACTGTAGAGCATTTTGACATAGAGCAATAAAGTGTCGTTAATGTTTATGCTCGAAGTGAAAATTTTGCGCTGTACGTTAAATAAACTTAATAGGCATTATATGGGTAATACTATACTTAAATTAAACAAAATTTATTTGTGTCAGGCACGAAAAAAAGCCAAGATAACATGAAGTTTGCACTAGGAATTTATTGGAGGTCAACCTGGCGTAACGATACCCATTAGCTTGAAGTGAAATGAATTATGTAGCACTAATTACGTTACTACCGCTGCTTTGATACCACCTAACGCACTTAAAGGGGGGAATGCAATACGCTCATACAATGAAACAGCTCAATTGTGTTTTGCCTCGTTACTTTCTACAGATGTGGATTCCAATTTCTATATGCTTCAATGTGAAGTAACGTATAGTGACCGACAGAAATAATACAGAACAGTTTTTATTCTATTAAAGCGCATGATACTCGTGTCAGAACCAAAATAATAAATCCCTGGCGAAATTGGTTTGCTTGTCGTCCAATAACACAAGTCCGGATTCTGTGAAAGTGGGAATTGTCCGGATGGGGATGACAATGGGTGGGAAACATCCAAGTTGGAATAGTACCTTGGTGGGAAACGTCTGGGTAAGGATAATCGGGGTGGGAAATATCTTGGTGAGAATCATCAGCGTGGGAAACATTCGGGCCAGAATAATCGGGGTGGGAATTGTCCAAACACCTTTTCTCCCGTCTTGTTTCTCATTTTAACGTTACAACTCTGTCCGACTTAGTCATGTTCCCTGATAACTCACATACAGTTGTTCAAGATAATATAGTTCAGTCGAGTATAACACAACAGGGAATGGCGTTGTATAGAAAAATATGTCGTACACATATGCTGTAGTAAGCGATAGAATACGACAAAGTTAAATAATAGCATTCGTTACAATGTTAATCCGCAGTATTATCGAACGAAAAAAGAGGAATGAATTGAAATGGATTATTATACATTATAATGTGTAATAATTGACTATAATATGATATAGTATTTTGTAATGCTGTAAATCAAAATAGGGGTGAAAAGTTTATTAAAAAAAGGTCAACATTTTGCTGTGACAACGAAACATACACATATATATATACACATTAAATTGAGGATTAAAAAATCATACCTTAGACGAAATAGCATCGGTGAGGTATTGAAATGCCACTCTAAAATTCCCCTGTGTAACGAACGAACACCATTGTCGGAGTGAGAAAAAAGTAAAGAAAATTAAAATTGAAATTGAACTACAATGAATTGAAAACAAAGTTAATTTCCAACGGCACTGTTATTTGTTCACGATCCGAGTATAATTTTCATCAACGTATCCAGGGCCACGTTCGAAGAGAATATATTTTGTGCCAACAGAGCCGTCTTCGCTCTTTAACTTGCCCACCTTCCCTCATTTTTAAACGAACTATATTAACAAGTGGCACAAACTGAATGGGCTGTTAAATATATTGAATACTGAGTGGTTACATCTGTGATACTTAAATGTCTTTGCTTCCCATTTTTAGTACAAAATAATCGGATACGCACTAACACAACTCCACTCAATTACAGTAGAGCGCTTTTCAGATGATCGAGGATTGGCATAAGAGAATGTCTATCAAAAATTACAAAATAAAATGAAATTCGGGACCCACAATGTCGATGCATGTTGCTTTACTAACTGACAAGTGTTGACTTTTAAAAAGTATTCGTCATCTTTCTTTAGTCGTAACGTTAGATCCTAATGCTCCATGAGGGGACTAGTGATATTCAGCTCTACCCTAGAATCCGGGTTCTGACACTTTACATTTCCTCTAGTTTTTCAACATATGAAATTCTCTCTGATACAAACTCTATAAAAGAATATATTCAAAACTCGAAACCCCGCAAAATCATCGAGAGAGTATCATAAATAAACTAGTAGCCAACAACACAGACCTGTTGTCTTGCCACATCTGCAATCAGAATAATATTTCTTGCTTCTTCAAGATCGAGTCTCTTGCAAAGAGACTCATGTTCCAACCTAGAATATCAGAGAATCTATTACTTAATTAGTACGGGTAAACAATAAATAGTGCTCTTGACACAGAGATATACACTCAACGTGTGGGGCAGTTTGACGTAGCAAACGTAAGAGGAGAACTGTATGATTTGTGAGCGATAATAGATGTTCATTTCAAAGTTATGACTGTCCTACCTATCACAAGAAATTATACGAGAAAGAGTTCACTATCTTTTTAGTGTCATTTCTTCGCCATTTCTAACTCGTGTCTTAGATGTTTCATACTAAATGGCAAAAAGAAATACATACTTTAAAGATAGGGTAAAAAATGTTGGCATTTTACTTTTCAGATAATACTTGTTGAATATTCTTACTCTCACTCAAAATATGAAAGATCTCAAAAATGAGAAAATGGTATCTACGACGATTTCTGATCAAAGGCGAATCCCTATAGAAACTTCAGAAACCGACGTACCATAATTGGATGATTAGCATTAGCAGCAGTTACTTCATCAGTAAAGCTTTAGGTAGCAAGGGAAGATGCTAAGTTGTAAAAATAAAATTTTCCATATACAAAATACGAATAGCTATCTCTTTTTTCAGAGCTCATAGCGAACACGATCAATGGGTGATGATATATGAAAATCGGATCTGCAAAAGGTGTTGCATCTTGTAAACTATCAGTGGTCCCGACATATTCGGGAAGGGAAGCATCAGGAATGATAGACTAAGGACTGAAGGGTCCTGGCTGAATAAAAAAGTTGATAAATATAATAAAAAGCGACAAAGTTTATAAAAATAAATAAAAAATAAAGTTGACAAAAATGTAATCATGAGGCAAGTAGACGTGATTGGAAGAAAAGGTAGAGCAGTGTTGAATACAACTGAATTAGCGGTCATGGAGGGTCAAAACAAAACAACTGGCAGAAATGATTTTCGCAATGAAAGCTGGTGTGGTATTAGAACAGGGTGGCCACTGATTTTCTTAAAAAAAATTCAAGAACTTTTCAAGGAGTTTTCACGGATTCTCTTTAAACTTCAAGGGCACGAAAAGGGCCGTATTTACGAATTTGAATTGGAGGACCTGCGAATGGAGCGAGCGGGCTTTGGAACTGGGGTCCAGGGGCGAAGCCCCAGAAAATTTTACGTTTCCTTGCTTCTGAAATCTCCAAAATGCCTAATACTTATGTTAATTTGACAACTAAAATCTACAATATCTTCCACCACATAGTTCAAATTATAAAGATTTAAACCCTTTATGAAGAAAGCTGATGAAAAGTAGGTTACTTTTTCAGAAGTTAGGGAGAAGACGATCTGCATGCAAGAATATCAAGTGAACAAAGAAGGTCTTTATTCAACCAGTTGGGATTTTACACTGCTCGTAACAAGTTCATCGTGGAAAGCGTCACTTACGTTCCTTTAGCTCTAGCTGCATTTTGTCAATCACTTTCTGGAGTGCGATAATTTCAACGATTTTTTCTTTTTGAGCAACACGAAAAGAGTTTGCTTTCACAAAAACAGTAAAATCCTGCTTCTTCTTAGCAAGAATGCTGAGTTCATCAGCTTCTTTTCCAAGACGGTCGATGCACTCTTCAATGTTGACCTGTCTTTGATTTACTGCTGCAACGTCCGCCATCGTTAGTTTCCGATTTCTGTAAACGTCTTCACTTTTCTACAAAGCTGGCAGTATGTTGTTGTGGTCACCGGCTGAGACTGCAAATAGTCCCTGAACCTTGACTCTGTGAATCTGGTAGCTAGGAAGTGGCATTCTATTAATATGTCAGCTTTTAAAGTAAGTCTATTTCTATCATATTTACAACAAAATAGAAGTTTCAAGTAAATCACACCAGAAAAGAAAAAGCATCTGTTCTGTCCACAAATCATACTAGTTAGACTGGCATCACATGGCAACAAAATTCAAGGAAAATTCAAGAAATTCAAAGAAAAATTGTGAATTCAAGGACCCATTTTGACACCCAAAAAAATTCAAGAAGGAATTCAAGGACGGGTGGCCACCCCAGTGCCCCAGTTAAAGATCCCATTGATTCACATAAAAGCCATGTTCATATTCATTCACAATATTTTCCACATTTTAACCCCGAATACTACAACGTCGATAAATTTGCCAACCCGTTGTGTATCGGGATAGTGAAAAGAATAACAGATTACTTTCACTCAACTTACGCAGGCCATGATTGGGTCACCTCCTTCAGTTTATGCAAGAAAACGCGCCTACAACAGAAATACATTGTTTCATAATTTCAAAGGTTAATGAAACAAAGCATAAAAGAAACAACAGAGGGGCTAATTCGAGGTGAGTGACTTTTAAGGGAAATGGCTAGGGATTTAAAAGGTTACGGGGTTTATTGGCAACATTGAGTTTTAAATAACAGGTTCGAATGAGTCCTACTCACATTTTGTACTTTGTTCTATTATATCTCTTCATGTAAGGCGTATTTCATCTGTCATACTTATATCGTCCCTCAATAATAGAAGGACTCCACATTTTATCCACTGCGAAGACTCATTTCGTACCATGATTATGATATGTATAAGGTATAAGAATTGCGACTAAGCTCCATCCGGGAGAGTAGTCAAGGGGGTCGGGGCTAATTTACATAAACAATTTTGTACATCAGGGCTTATTCGAGAGGGCACACTAAATGCAAGGTAGGTACTGTTGATGGCTTATTCTATGATACAACGGTACTCGTAAAACTGCAGATAATACAAATCGCCGGAAACAACTATCGCAAAGCTTGCAACAATCGCAAGCAAAACCCGTCAAAAGGACAGAAGAGCAACAAACAAAAATGGTCCCAACAATGTAAATCTTTCTCTTATTTTATCCTCGATACGAGTCAAGTGAGCAGCAACTTCCTTGAACAGAGACGTTGACGAACACAAAAATTTTGCAGTAAATAGACTGTCCATCTTTCGACGTCAGGTTGGCAAACTAAACACGGTGGTTCTGCGAGGTTGTGTCCTCTCGTGCTATTTTTAGGGTTGACTATCACGGCTGTTTGACACTGGAAGTATGAAAATTTCGCGCCAAAATGAGAAATTCGTCTACATTCGTCTACCTAGGTAT
>JAAAKL020015490.1:0-11463 GCA_010016065.2 Carybdea cf. marsupialis auct. non (Linnaeus, 1758)
AAGAGATCCAAAGCTAAGTCTTACATCGTACCATGTAAAAGTGAAAAAGGGTTTGTGGCACTGATCTCTAGAAAACACTGGACGGAGCATCTTCCGTCTCAAAGTGAAGTCAGTCGTTGGACGCCATTTCAGTTCCCATTACGCAAACCTTATAAACAATGATACGTAACATGGCGGACGTTCCCGCGCTACTTTAAGTAATGGGGGCCAGTACTCGTGAGTACAATTTTTCGCTGTTGGAAACAACAGGAAGCTCGATCCAGTCTTTTTTAGTGATCAATGGTTTGTGGTCACTCATACCAAACCCAGCCCCCTGATAATACCACTCTGATATAACGAAGACCTGGCAGCAATCTATGGGGTACATAGATCTTATCACTGCATGTAATTTAGCGATTGTAACTTCATAACAAAGATTTTAGAAAGGCCTTGCTGCCACTTTGTAAAGCGAAAGATAATATCTCGAAGAGTGCAGAATAACTAGAAAGTGATGCTACAGCCCGACCGATTCTTGTATTTCGAAGAATATACGACCGCTATATGTCTTCAAGTTGAGATAGATAGAACTAAACCTAGCCTACCTCCTTGCTAAAAGGAAACACAGGAACAGCAGAGTAGAGGCAGGGGTACATGCGCATAGTAATTTGCAATCGGTTACAAACAAATGCTAGTTTTAGTGTAAATTAGAGGGTTGGGTATATGAAACATTTGGGTTGATGAGATCTGATTGTTTGTGCAACAAGGACCACACCTTGTGATCCCCTTTCAGATACATATGATTGGGTTGGTCTAGTTGAAAGTGATAATGACATACGGACAAAACAAAACTAACCCTTTTACTACAGTTTTGTTCACTTCACGAAGCCCTTATTGAAACTTCGTTTGGTGCCTTGGAGTCAAAGTGATCAAAACAAGATTTCTTAAGAGATTTAAGATGCAAAGACTTTTTGTTTCCTAGAGTTGTTTGGAGTACTCCTAAAATTAAACCTCAGTGAAGGCATTGTTTCTTATGGAAACGTTTGGAGTAGCTGATTGGTGACTAAGACTACTATATTGCGGCAATTGCGTATTTTTTTAAACTATAATTTAATGCCGGAGGCTTAAACAACTCGCCGGCTACGTATAAGCCATTTGAATAAAGCTCCTCATTGCAATGCATACCCATCCACCAGTGCTTGCCAAAACAAAGTGGGCCAGGAAGTGTATTCGAGTTTTTAAAGATCAGGAGAGGACATTTACAAGTGCCTGCAAGTACGCTATGATCTGAGTAAGTCAGTAGCCCGAACGTAGGACTAGGGAGGTTTCACAACCTCTCTTCTTCGTAGTCAGGGATCCCAACAAGTCAACATGACAGTATTGATGTATATAATAACGCTTGCAACTCGTGCGATGGATCGTATCTGTGCTTTGAGGGCTCAAACATCTATACTTGTTAGTTATGAGTGCTGGAGGTGTGCTGTTCCACGTCTATAGTTAAATATATTTTTAAACATTAAAATAATCATGCGTCGAATTCGGCAGCGGCATCCACTATTCACATCATATTGGTACACTTTCGAGTCTCCAATTGGCATCCTCACACCACATATTATTTTTCTTTAAAATTATTTTAAGCAGAACATTATCATTCCTAACGCCTCTGCATAACAATTTTAGGAGAGGTTTCTAACTGTACATTTATGATAAGGAAGATTTTATTATTATTCTTAAGAATAACTTTTACAGTTCATATTATGTTATTATCGGAAAATGTTAAATAGTGGAACAAAAACATAATCCTGACCTGGTTCTGGAAAAAGAAGTGTAGCTTCTCTGTAATTAATTATTCTCGCAGGAAATCCCTGATACCAGTTAACTAACTGTGTATTTCTTGCGTACACTTGCTGCTTATTTTCCTTCATCTGTAGTTATACAAGAGAATGCATCGCAACAAGGAGAAAAAGTAGACAAGAGCAATTCAGATGGAGAAGTGACATATGTTGATCACTGGGTGAAACGGTCTTTATTTACCCCTCTAGCTATTTCATGTCTTTTTCAAAGTTAATCTGTTATGAGTTGGATGTTTTAAGCATGTCAAGGCCAATTGTGATGCCTGTGTGATAATGGTTCCCTATGAATCAGTCACATGATTATATTAAATAATTAGATTTCGTCATTACCATCTACGTATGTTGTTAAGCAGATTGTTTGGTAGTTGAGCTTGAAGATTTTATGAGGAAAAGTTTGGTAGATGTCAGGATTACGTTTAGAAATGACTTGAGAAAGATCATTGAAACTGAGTTATGTCGGATCTGTGTACTTCGTGACACCTGCTAATACTACAAGAAAAAGAGTTTCACTTAAAAATCGATCTAAAACAAGAATCAGTCTAGAACGGCAGAAGAGGACTTTGATGCATTTTGTACAAATTAACGTACATTTCGGATAGTCAAGCTAGCCTTCTTCAGAGTTGATACAAAGATGACCTTAAAGAGTTCGTTATACTTGTTACACGGTGGTCACGTGACTAAGTTTTGAATTTCCGGTTACGAAGGCGGTTGGATAGATAAGCGATGAGAGAGATTTGATCAAGGTCACAGGGTGCAGGACATCGTTATGAAATGGGTGACAGGAAGTGTGTATAAATGATAAATAAGAAATGAAGATAGTAACCACAGATAAATCATAGGTATCACTTTAAAGCTATACAGCACGCGAGGGCGTCCTTTTTGTCCACAAAAACGTGTTTGGGGAACATGATGTTTATTTCATTATTGCATTTTAACTTCTATCCAACGTGCAGTTCATTAAATTTTGAGAACTTTTCAACCATTTGGGGCCTTTCAAACTTTTGGAGACTCAAAAGAAGCAATAAAAAAAATCTTCCCTTAGCCACTTCGTCTACAATTTATCACTTTGTTCCTTATGGTGTATTATAGGTATTAACACATACGTCATTATCGACAGATTGACCTAACACCAGACAAACAACTGTGAACAGTGTTTGTCAAAATGCTATGGCAAGACCAGGCCGTTGCGAGCCTAGTACAGAAAACGATATGGACGATTAGAGCACTTTATCAGAGAAAGTAGTCTGACGATGTTGTAAAATTTGCATTAACAAATGCCCAATTCTCTAAGGTATAGTAAAAACCTTCATGGATTTGTATAATTTTCGTGAATTTAACATTCGTTTAATCTTCAAGAAGATTGTTATTAAAGTACGCCATTGAAAACTTAAGTATAAGTTTTGCTAGTGGATTATGTAACTTCAGCTAGAGTTTGATCTCGCTTTAACATAACTGTATGCTTTTCAAAGTATTACCTCTATGACGTCCATCTCCTTTTCTGAAGGAATTACACGCGTCTGTTTGCTGAACAGTAAATCGTCAACGCTGATAATCTAGGCTCCGTGGCCATTGACAAGGAGTTGTTTTCCCTATTGACATTACATACAGATTGTTTACAGATTTGTAAAGATGTCTAACTTAACATTAAAACTTTTGTTTCTCGCTGCATGCAGTGCTTTATTGTTTTCCGCAAACATCGGAAGGACGAGGAGGCAAGCTATCTAACAGCGTATCCGCCTTCTTCTGTCTCTTTAAACATAAAACATGAAGACCGTTCCCATACTTTCTATTCTGAGAGTGAGACGCTGGCACTGGCACTAGCACTAGCACTGGCACTGGCACTAGCACTAGCAGTCGCAGTCGCAGTCGCACTAGCACTAGCACTAGCACTGGCACTGGTACTATCACTAGCACTAACACTGGTACTAGCACTGAAAATAGCACTGGCACTAGCACCGGTACTAGCACTAGTACTAGCACTAGCACTGGTACTAGCACTAGCACTAGCACTGGTATTAGCACTGGCACTAGCACTAGCACTGGTATTAGCACTGGTATTAGCACTGGCACTGTCACTGGCACTGACGCAGGTACTGACACTGGCACCTGGAAGAGATCATGGATTCACAGTCCTAACTCTTCTCACAAACTTGATTCACCAACCTTTCGGTTTTCATTATTTTCGCTTTTTTGAGCACTCTAAATTTTGTCTGTTTGCAAATGTTTGGCCTGTATTCCCAACGGTCTAACGATCGTTAAAATCCGTTGAAAACATTGGAGGTAAAATTTTCAAATTTTACATAAATTCTAGCAAGAATTGTGGTTAAGAATACCATCTCATGTTTTCTGACCTCATGGAATCTGATGTTTGTCCCCCACCCAAATTTCCAGTAACGATCCACAAACAAGAAACAATTAGAAGGTTATCTCTCCAGCTTGCAGACAATGCCACTGGTTCAGCATTGGTTAATACGTTAAGAATGTATAAAAAGTAGCCGTAGACTAGATGATTATTGATTTTCGTCTTTCCTCCGCATTTCTGGTTTCGCTGATCATCTCTACCGGCTTTAAGTCAACTTAACATTCTTGTATTGTCGTCATGTTCAGATCTTAAAGCAATCTGTGGTTCCCCTAAACAGAGCACCGAGTCCATTAAGGAATTATATAGATCGCCTTTTCTTAGTATGGGGTCTTTATCTTTAGTCGTTCTTTTAATTCACCCACAGATCTTCACTTAGAATTGCTTGCTGTAAGTTACCTCAAATCCTGTGGGCGAATGTTCCCTGAAAAATCGATCCCGACAGCCACATTATCAATCATATTTGATACGATTGTTCTCACTCTATACACTGAGAGACCAAAGCTTAGCAATGAAAATGCATTATCGTACATCGATATACAGTAATGGATACACCAATACTAAAATTCATACCCTGAGCTAGAGATAAGGTGTGACAAAGGTTAATTCCATTGTTCTAGTTACCACGCTTTAGTCAGCACCAGGTTGAGGTAGATATGGGCATTACAGTAATCGTAGGAAGGCATAAAGTGCAATTTTGCAGTACAACAAAACTGTAGTTGGGATACTGAATAAAGTGCTTGTTGCAGAGCATATTCCATCCTTCTCCTGTCCTCTTGCTTATTAACAACACTGACGAGTCTCGAAAGGGTTATCACTGAACGCAAAGACGTAATAACGCCAAAAACACAACATAAATAAATACAACGATAAAAGGTTTAATGGATGCAGCTTTTGACATGTCACTTTTGCATATTATGAAGGTATAAGAGAACTTATGGGGGCTGATGCTACAAATTTGCATGGCTCTCTTCCCGGTCTGAAGTGGTTAAAGTACCTCTGACTGGCTCTCCTTAAAAATTAAACTACCTATCTATCTCTTTCATCTTATGCTTCCTGCTAATGGCATGTATTTTTTAACTTCCTGTTATAAAAATGAATTGGTTTACTTAGCACATTTTTAGCATTACCTTAAGCAACTGATATCCCTAGCTCTGCAATGATGTCAATAAACAAAATATATTTAGAAAATCGTGTGCCGGGCTTGGTGAACAACGACCTCATTTTCAAGAGGAGTGCATCCATCATCCAGCATTGTCTCATTCTTTAATATACAGATACTATCCCTACTATAAATATGATCTGTTCCGTGACTACACATTACTCAGCCATAAACACTATGCAAGACATAGCAGGACTGTAGCAATCAGGCCGGGGGGGGGCACGGGCGCCCCCTTTCTGCCAAAATATTGTTACTTTTGCATCGATTGGATAGATTTTGTTCATGTACACAAATGCGTACCCATTCTCCAGCTTTGAGTATAGTTGCTACAGTTCTACATAACACTCTGTCATAAATTCAAGTGTCAACGCTCCATTTGTCCTCATTTTATAATAGTACTCTATTTGTGTGCCGCCAGTGCTATTTTTCCATAAGATTAGTATTTTTGGACTGGATACCCTTTCCATAAGAAGGCACCCTTCCCTGGATGATGACGTCATTTGACTAGTCATTTAGATTACAAGGGATGTGAGTACCTAGTAGATATTTAAATCTCTTTAAAGGGCAAATAAACCCGAAATAGCAATATCTCGAGTTCACTTATATCTGTTTAGGAGCTAATTATTATTTGAAAAAAGTTAGCGTGAGCCTGTGGGAGGGGGGAGGCCCAGTGACCCTTAAACACGCCACGGTGACTTTGTCAAAGAAATTTGAAAGAAAAAGTCATTAACGGTAGGCTTGTCTTGTGTGCAGTAAATGTTGCTTCCAAAATTCTTCAAATATGCCTCGCTTCATAATTCCCAACCTCGGCTACATTGTTTTCACCCTTGTACTGTAAACAAAAAGCCCACGAACGTAAATAAGTTAAGACAGCAGACTCCTACGTTCGTAGTCATGGTTTTTCATCTCAATGAGGCCTCGTATCATATTCTGTTACCTTTACAATGACTACGGTGCTGTACCCTTTTGCAATCCACTCGATTCCAGGTGTCCCCTAGAAACCTTGATATCGTGTAGGTTTGGTCTAATGTAAGTATAGAAAAACAAGACCCTAAGACTGAAGAATTTATCTCCTACTCCATGATGTCATATCTAGCCTAGATTATCAAATTCTGGACAACGTTTCAAAGACTGTACCGCTTACAATTTGGGCATTGCTTACAAGTTGGTTTGAAAAATTCAGATTGAACGATTAATTTTGGGTTAGTGTACTAAACAAAAAATTACATTACGGATAGAGTCGGGGATCAGTGGTTTTGAAAATTAACGAACCTAATGATTAGAGGGTAAATCGCCTAGAATCTGAGATTTGCCTAATCCGAGCCGAGGATAAACGCCTATTAATTGTAGCCTAAGTTAACAAAACTTTTCACCGCAGCATGAATAATGCACCAAAAAAGCTCCATAACAGTTTCAAGTCAAAACATAATTTATCTGAAGTGAAATAAAGGAGAGATAAGATATCATTTGTTTACTGCCGATGCATTGTAAGTGTCACAAACCATGTCGATGTACTCAAAACAGATCTGAATGTTTAGGAAATTGTCAAGAGATCACTTTTACTATTGCATGTTGACAGCCACTTCGCATCTACCCACAACAGAGCAATGTCAGTCTTTTCTCAAACGGGATTAACCAAAATGATTGCCAGCAATTATTCATTGCATACCCGTAAACATAATAAATTCAAGTAAGTTCATTATGAAAAACCTTGTAAAGTATTCCTGCGGTACCTACAACATAACTAACATAAGCCTACGAGATACAGGAAACATGCTGATTCCGCCCTCAGTCTCAACCACTTGTGCCACGTACTTTAAAGTACTTTGCTTGGGAATTTAAATCATCTAACCGCAGTATACAACTTCTGTCTATTCCAGATGATGTAGATTTGCCCTTTATTACTTCACCAAATATTTTCCATTTACTCTGAAGTCATTGATAACTGATATTTTTGACAATGACGTATTTTAGGTCAGCTCCACTCAATTGGTTTTTAGTGTGATAGTTCTCAAAATTTGAATTCCAAGTCACAAATTTACCCACGATGGCAGGCTTGTCTAATATGTTTTGTCATACCTAACTCTCTCACATAGGATAGGCTTACTTATTTGATAAAACATGATGTTATTTCTTTTCCTTGCATCTATGTTGTCATTAAGGTTGAGCTCAACTCTCACTAATCTGAATTCATCAACTAGCAACTCTCTTACCATTGCCTCTCCCCTGCTGTCGTGAGTTAATATCTGATGGAATCTTTACTTGTCTTGGTATTCCTCTTACTTTATCACATGCATCTCATCATTTAGTTCATAGGTGTATTTCATTTACAGTTACATCCATGTCAAGCTAAGACTCTCAAATAATCGTCGTCGATTTCACTATCTCCTGTTCCATATTTTTATGATATCTACACAATTAGAAAGCCTTGCCTTTCTGACCTCTATTTCCACCCGTTTCATTTATTTCCTTTCGACACGATTTGGAGAAAGGCCCTCTGGAAGATGTTATTAAGAATTGGAATCAGTCCGAAGCATACCATCACGATTAGATACATCTACGATGACACTGAATGTGCAGTCGCAATCAAAAGACCTCTAACAGAATGGTTTGACGTGCGCGTTGGCGTCGGCAAGGCTGTATTCTCCCCCCTATATTGTTCAACATTTTCCTTGAGTTCGTCATGGATGAGATTGCGAGCCTACAAGATTTTCACCTCAGAGAAGACCTTTCCAATGAAATTCGGTATGCTGATGACACTAAATTTATTTCCACTATCTTTCAGAAACTACAGCTATCGACTATAGAATTGGAAAAGGAGTGTAAGAAATGGGGACTAAAGATTGACGCTATAAAGTGCAAAGTGATATCATCTGAACTGTTAAGTGACATTAAAATTGAAAATGAGATTGTAGAGAGAGGCAATGAATTTAAATTTCTTGGATCAGTTGCTCCTGATACTTCAGCCTATGTTGAACGTTGAATCGCCCTCGTGAACAATGCTTTTGTTAGACTAAAGAAGAATATTTGGTCAAAACGTGAAATTCTAAATAAATTCAAACTAAGTCTTTACAACTTATTTTATTTTACCAATTGCTATCTATGCGAGTAAAACATGGTCACTCAAGGTAGCAGATATCCATAAGTTGAGCGTATTTGAAAATGACTGTTTACGATCCATCGCTGGAAAAACACGTCTACGTAGAGGTCGTCTGTCTGCCATCAGAAGGTTGCTTGGAATGAAGAACAATATAGTCAACATTGTCAAAACGCGTCGTCTAACTTGGTTCGGACATGTCGTCAGACGCGATGAAAGTTCTTTCGTCATAAGAGTATATAAAGAAGAGTTCGGAGGGAAGAGAAATCAAGGAAGACGAAAAGGAGCTGGTCGAACCAAAACTGGAAAGACAACAATATCCCACTCCTCATGACTGAACGTAACGCCAGTGATCGGAAGAAGTGGAATCAAATTGTCAGAACAGAATGTGCAAAGACCCAAGGAGGGTTACGCAATTAAGTCAAGAAGTCAAGTTTTATTACTTTGGATATCGCATTATCTGCTTCTGTTGTTTTCGGAATTCTGAAGATGTTCCAAGTACTGCCGCAACATTCCAGTTTCTCATTCTACTTTTCTTGGATCCTGACCGTCCCGACACTTTCTCGACCTTAAATTTTGTCTAAGGGTCTACAACAGTTTAGTGAGGTTTTTGCAGGTTCCTTTATGTTTCTGCACATGGACCCTTCTGTTACTCGTTTTGGTCTTTATAATGTAGAAATCATATACAAGAGTTGATCAACTGTATGTACGCTATTGCGTACCCATTTGCTTTCATGGATTACTCTTTTTAATCACAATTAACTCCTCACTACCTAATACTACTTGGCTGTACTGCTACTGTTTATCCCACTTCAACATTTTCAAGGCAGGCATGGGAGAGGATTGCTTGTCGGTACATATTAGTCATTGTTGATTTACACTCTGATTATTTGTATCATTTCTATATCTATATCTATTTCTATATCTATATCATTTCTATATCTATATCTATTTCTATATCATTGTATCTATATCAAAAAAGACAACATGGGCGTAGATTCTGGGGGAAACTCGGAGACTCGTCCCCTCTCAGTTTTCACGATGGGGGAATAATGTTATATTGTCCACATTTGATCCCTTTGTCGCCCCACATTCTTGCAGCAATCTACGCCCATGATAGACACTGCAAAACTTCAGCCTATAGTTATCAATTTCATAATGTAAGAGGTGTACATGAGATATAGGGATTTGCCTCAAGGCAAACGAACCATGAACAGGTTTCGAGGTATGGATCATGGACATTTTGTGTTACAATAAGCTGCCAACTAGGGGACGAGAGCTGACTAAAACCGTCCCTGAATGTCTTCCGAAATACTTGACACCGACACTTTCGTGAAGTCACTTGGTCATTAATATTATTAATGAAATTTCTTATTCTCTTCCTAGACAATCTGAAGCACGAAGAGAGATACTTGGTGATAGCCGTTTGATTCTCATATGGCTCGTTGTCGTTTTATTGTCACGACATGCGTCCAGTGTTTACACGAAGCAAAGTTCTTAGAAGCTACAAAACCTAACGTTTTCCTTCCTACAAAGCGCTACTGAACAGCTGGCTTCAATGGTTATTATCTTATCGCAGCACAAGGTACTAGTACCATAGCTATTAATTGCAATGGTTTAAGGCTAGTCGTCAGAGATGCTATACAAAGCAAACTTCGGGAATTGGACTCCTTCTGGAGGAGTTGTATAGTGAAAATCTAAAAAGTCCATGTTGATTTCTACCACTTGTTGCCCTAATATTTTTCGTTATCATGAAATGCATCATTGCATCAATATCTCACATTTAAACCTAAATCCTTCTGTGCTGCTATTTTTGATAAATCTTTACATACTTTCTTTATAGGCCCTTGCAGATGTAAATGACTAAATGAACAAAACTTATTTAGGAAAACGTGTGCAGGGCTTAATTATCAACATCCTCATGTACAAAAGGAGTCCATTCTTATCACCATCATCATCATCATCATCATCATCATCATCTTCATCAAACAGCTCAAAACAAGGTTTTTCTAGTACGTAAGGCAATCACTGATCTCTAAAAAAGACTGGATCGAGCTTACCATTGTTTCCACAGCGAAAAACTGTAGTCACGAGTACTGGCCCTGGTTAGTTAAAATAGGGCGGTAAGGTTCGCCATGTTACGTAACATTGTTTATAAGCTTTGTTTAATGGGTACGAAATGGCGTTCAACCACTGACCTTACTTTGAGACGGAAGATGCTCCATCTAGTGTGTTTTAGAGACCATTAAAGCCAATCTATAAAACAGACGATACCATCTTGACAGTATTTTAGGCAAAAGATGATCAACTGTTTGACTTTCAGGTCATAGGGGTTCAATAGGTACACAGCTGTGGAATAATGTAATTCTCTGACAGCAACATCTGATTTCTCTGTATTAAAGATTTGAAAGAAGGAGGAGAGCCGCTTATTGCCCTTTATCCGCCATTTCGTAAAGATGTTCTAAAAACCATAATTAGAAGCTTATCATGAAGGAAGGATGTTCCATGCGGTGTGTGCCAATTTTTCAGAAAGTTAGTCGGAGTAGATCTTACTTTTGTCTTTCCAGAAACTTTCCGAGACCACAAAGGTATCTGATTATTTATTTCCGATATAACAACGACTTGCAAAGTCGACGAACATCTTCCGTACAAGATGTTAAATCTTCTTTGTCGTCAGTGGATGCTATATTTATCAAATGATGCCAAACGTCGAGGATTCTGATGGCTGCTGTGGTTCTTCATCAATGTTTAGGTAGTAGAGGATACTTGAAAGCCTATTATGAGGGGTGGGAGGTACGAAGTTACTTTTGATCCGCCCAAGAAGGAACTTCCAAGAAGGAGCATCCAAGAAGGGCTTGCGCCTAAAGGCAAAATTTTCACTAGTTTAAAAGCCTTTTTTATATTAGTGATTGGTGAAAATTATTGATGATCGGTTAGAGCTACTAAGCTACGGTCAGAGATAGAAATTTGGGATGTCTATTGGTTGGTGTTGCGTCACAACAAAATCTTCACTGTT
>JAAAKL020015491.1:0-11462 GCA_010016065.2 Carybdea cf. marsupialis auct. non (Linnaeus, 1758)
ATTGAAAGGTTAACTCAACTCGTTATTTTGAATCAAAGTTTTCTAGTAGAATCTCTCCAGTATCGGAGATAAAACAGTATTGCCTCCCCAAAACCTATAAGAAAGTGGTGCAACAAAGTCTTGCTATCATCAGCTGCTTAATACATAAAATGTATTGTATCTGGGTGACCTATGCTTGCAATAACTCCTTAGAAGATGTTAATTAGCTTCTAGCATCTAGTTAGCTTCAACAATTGGTAGTCGAATAAATTTGAGTAGATACTAGGGAAATAGGAAAGTATGTCACCAACAGGAAGTGAATCCATTAAATTACCAATGCATTCATGGTATGCACTGTACCAACTGAGCTAGTTGAGCCCCTTCTGATACATGATCTGTTTATTTAGTTGCTAAATTAGCTCCAGATACTTCACCAAAGGACATCAACAAACAGCTGATGATACACTTTTCTATTTTTCCAGTATTTATTTAGATTTATCATTTCAAATCCTCTCTTCCCCTAAGACAATTAATCTTTCTATGCTGACTATGAGCGAAAAGCTCCATGTCCAATTAGAATGCGGTATCAGGCCAGTTAAAAAACACGCAAAACACTAGTCTCGAAGGTGAGACAAACAAGTCATGTTTTGAAGCAAATATATACAGGACCTTGAACGCATGCAGATAGGATCCTTGTAATGGTCGAATGTTGCTCTTGGGGTATTTGTAAGATAGATGATCACAATCCTGACAAAATCACGGAAGCCTTTTTATCCCTTTTCTTAAATTGAAATGGGATTTATCAACGAATTTGTGCTTGATACATGTTTTGGATGACCCGGATTTTAGTTAAATGTCAACAAGTTAGACACTTAGCAACAATCCTCAAGGGTGGAACCGTTGTATAAACAAACAATATCTATGCAGTGAATTCGTGTGTAACAACACTTTGACTGAAATTAGGGACAACAGACTTCCTGAACCCAGGTTGCTACTGCCCTACCACAAAGTTTTAATTGCCTTCATGGACAGTTGGAACACTACTTGATTTCAAGTCATAGGCCAGTAATATAAAGAAATTCGGGAGAGGCATATACTGCTTTCCTCGATGCTAAATGTGTGTTGTACCTCATACGCATACGTGACAACTTAGAAAGGATCCTTGCTGCACACTCTCAAAAATCAAAAGTTGCTCACTTGCCTAATATCTGTTAAAAATCAGTTCAGCTATGTACCGTTAAGATTCTTCAGGATTTTCATGCTATTATCCGTAACCTCCGATAAACTAAGAACCGCCTAAACTAGTGTGATCTAATAACTAAAATTCGTATGTTAAGCCCATTCTCTAAAACGTCCTCCTATTTGGAATCTGAGAAAATAATAACCCTCTCCCCTTTTAGTCGCTTCACAAACTGATCAATAATAAAGAACTTCTAAGATATGAATTTTATTCATGCTACTTCCTACATTTTTACTAAGCTTTGTACGGTTTCTGCACCTTCATTAAAGCACTGTAATTCTGTATCTGCACTTAAGGCGGGCCAAAAATTAAACACAGAGGCAAACCTGTATTATGTAAATGTAATTTAAAACCTCTCCAGATTAAGGACCCCCTTTCCTTAATGTTTGAAAAAGCTCCTGGTAGCATAAAACATAGCGTTGTCCCACCACACAGTGAAATACTGTAGGCAGCAATTTTGGCCAGGTATTTTGTTTGGCGTATTGAATAAAAACATTAGACCTTTTACGTAAAGTTAAAGTGAACTAGTAGCAGAATTAAGTTACCTTGCCCCTTGCACACATATTTTGCTTCGTGCGTGATGACATGGACGGAAAATGTTCTTTATTAACACTGAATCACAGTTGAACCCTCCATCTGATTACAGTACCAACAAGTATAAAGAAACTACATTGAGCTAAAGGTTAATAATCTACTCTCTCTCTCTTTATGATTGATATTGATTGATTATGAAAGAAAATTAAATCAATCAACAATGAATTCAATTTCAAAGAAAACTTAAGTTGTTCGTAGGTCATTGACAAATCCAACATTACTAATCAGTCCCTTCTCCATTTGTTTTGTTTTGTTTTTTCCTCACTTTAAACAGCTCCTCTTTTAAGACCTTTGAGAATGTTTATTCCAGAAGCGTTCTGCTTTGTAAAGACATCTGCAAGTTGATCTTGTGTCTGAATCCAGTGTACTTCTTCGAGTTCTTTCTCCTGTATTGACTGAGTGCACTAATTTCAAGTCTTAACCTTCTTTCTGAAACTTGCTTATCAGAGTATATTGCTTGTTGCAAATCTTGATTGTCAATTAGGCAGGTAACTGGAATAGAACTTGACTGCCTCTTAGCCTACATCAGCTCATTGTACAAAGCAGCAAGAGATACAACATTGTCAACACCATCAGCAAGAGCCAACGTTTCACTTGCAAGCGTATTTCTTACTACTCTACAAATTTATTTTGACTGCCAAGCAACAGGATTTACTTTGTCATTCCTCCCCTTTATGAAAATTGCATATCCACCTTGGCTTACACCATCAGGAAGATTGTTAAATAATGCGTCACTATATAACAACAACTCTACCTGAGGTCCAAGATCATTAAATTTCAGATCCACATTGTCATTTTGAGCTTTCGGAATTATCTTATTAACAGTCTTTAGATCTTCCACTGTGCCTGTTTCCAAATGAGCCGATAATATAGCAACATCAAGCGCAGTGTCTGGGTGAGTTTTCTTGGATAACCAAAGTAACTGTCCTATCTTAGATCGAAGTATGGACTTCTCGTATGAAGAAAGAGGAGAAGTTTTTAACCTGCCCTATGACACTACCTGGGCCATTCCATTTAATGTCATGCAAGAAATAGACTTTATCTTTATGTTTGCATTTTTCACCAGATGGACGAATTTGCTTTCTTAATGCATTCCAGACTTTTCCCGGTGATTCTGCCGCTATAAATGCTTTACGAGCTTCATGTAAGCTGATTAAGTGTTTCCCCATAGCATGAGACACAGTCATTCTTTGCAGTGCTGGTGGCTTATCTACAAGAACTGATGGCAGATTCGGAGTTCTGCCAAATACTATTTGATATGGGCATGTACACTCAGTTGACTATTCTTTGCATTGATTGCCCAACTAATAACTGTTTCCCAAGATATATTTGAAGTTTCTCTTATCTTGTTGAAGGTTTCTGTGAGTGTTGCATTATGCCTTTCCACTACTCCATTGGACCATGGACTGTAGCCTGCAGTAGTTTTGATGGACATATTCGAATTTTCAGCCATGTCACGAAATGCTTGATAATTGAATTTGCCTCAATTATCTGTTTAAACGCCAATCTCTGGAGCACCATACACAGTGACCCACACTTGCATAAACTTCTCCACAACAAGCTTTGAGTCTTTCTTTCTAAGTATAGCAGCTGCACTTAATCTACTGAACAAGTCAATAATGTGTAGATAATAGAAGTTGTGGTCAATCTCGAGAAGATCCATTGCAACTACTTTATTAAAGTCATTGGCATGAGAAAAACCAACAACAGGCTTTGGGTTTGAAGGCTTAAACTTGTGGCATATAACACATTTGGAGATGACATCCTTCAACATGGATTTGACTTCATCATGAACATATCCGCCACTTTGCATGAGAGACATTAGCTTTTCATATGATGCATGTCAAAATTGTTTGTGTAATTTCATTACAATTTCACGCTTTCTTTTTCCTGAGAATTTAGCATCAACCAAAAGAACTTCTTCCATGTGTTATACTAATGCAGTAGTGTCTGCTTGATGTCAAATTGACTTCGACTTTCTGGCCAAACATAGTTACTTTATCATTGCTCAGATCATGAATAGCATGCTTCAGCAACAAGTATAGATTGTGGTGACAGTTCTGCCTTTGAATCGGTAAGTAAGGTGATATTAACAGTCTCTGAACATTCATGCTGTTTCTCTGCTAATTTAACATCTTGATCTTTATGCGGACAGTCTTTAGCCCAGAGACTTATAAACACACACATTGTATCTTGAAACAACACCATTAAATGTTGGATTCATTTTGGACTCACATCTCCTTGTACTATCTGTCCTAAAAGAATGGCCACATTGAGGAAATCTCCATGAACCGCTTCAGCATCCACCTCTTCCTTCACTGTAAAATCCACTGCCTTTTAGTTTACTTATAAAAGCTGCTTCCTCTTTCACTTGAATAACAGGTTCATGTTTTTGACAAGTGGCTGCAATTATTCAAATGTGTCAAATTTCAAATTGGAACAAGCAGTAAGTGCTAATTGTCTGTCAGTTTGACTCAACCCAGCATTATCCAAAAGCTTGAAAGCTAGTATTGCATTGGGTAGCACCATCCCATGCTTTTTGCACTTATTGTATAGATATTCAAAGTCCACAATATAATCTGACATTGTCATGCTTTCATTTCTAGTAAATTTATCAAACTCTGTGTAAGCTGCATATGTATTATCTACTTTATTCTTCTCAAAAAGTTTGTCAAGTTCAGTTATAAGTCTTTCTACTCCAGCATCATCATTGAGAATTGCAGTATCTATTCTTATTGCGACTTGGTGGGGTTTTCCTTGGAGAGTAAGTGCTAATGCCAAACCATGTTTCCTCTTATGCAGATATGTAACGAGTTCCCTTATTTCCACCTCCTTTTTCCACTGATCATATGGGATACCTTTGGTCAGGCTTGGAGGGTTCTGTTTCCATCTTGTTGCTTGGGTTATCCTACTAAAGTTCTGTTTACTTCATAAACCACTGTCTGCTACCAATGTTCCTTATTAACACTGAATCACAGTTGAACCCTCCACCTGATTACAGTACCTACAAGTATTAAGAAACTACATTAAGCTAAAGGTTAACAGAAAACTGCCACTGTCACTCAGAGATTTTGTTGATAAACATTAAAGACTTCTTTTCTTTAGCTCTCTGAGAAATCTGAAAAGTTTCATCAACCTACTTACCCGTCATATCATCGGGTATTTTCATGAGCAAATCTCCCCAAGCTTTGTCTTTACGCGCTATTTTGCTGTCTTCACAGAAATGCTTGACGTACATAGCAACAGAAGCTAAGCAAAATGCAGACTGAGGGCGAGTCTGGAAAGGTTAATTAGTAGTCCACTGGGCCTGGTGTTGTCTATTATTATAGCTTTTATGAATATCAATTGTTTGAGTCCTCCAAAAAAAATTTCTATTTTCAATACATAAATGACACATTTGCCATCTTTAAAAATGAATCTGAGGAGTGAAATTCTCTCATAAGTGAACAAATAACACCAGAATATAAGTTTTAATTTTGAGAAAAAGAAAAAATACTAAATGCTCGCCCTTAATGTTTGGGTTGAGAAAATGTTGCTAAATTCATGACCAGTATTTCTTTCTTCCCAAAAACATGCAAGGTGAACCTTATCAAAACTTGTTCAGTAGACAGATCGGAACCAGAAGCCCATTTGTTGAAGCAAATTGTCCCCTGTGATAACTATTAGATGTTGTCCACTTGACTATCAAAGGAAAGTTATTATAGTTTCCCAGTCCCCTTTGACCAAAGAAGTTCCCCATGTACTAAAAATTACCATGCCTTGGTAAAATTTCACTTCATTTTGAAATCATTGTACCCTATGGAGAAGTTCAGATGAAAAAGCTTTAATGTATGAAAATTGTTTTGCTATGTCATGCAATATTAAATGTTATATTTACTTCTTTTCCCAATCATTGCCTTCAAGGAAGAAGATCAAGACAGTGTCCTTCAAAGCTTTAACCACCTTAAAGAAATCCTTCAGTCCACATCAGGTAAATTGTTCTTCTGAGCTATCTTTTAGATGGTTCTTAATTTATTTGGATAGAATTATGTAAACCTTTCACACTTTTGCACTATTTGAATTCCAAACCAAGGATTGACCATAGTTTTCAAAGGGCTTTTGTTCCTTGGTATGACATAAAATGCAACCGGCGGTAAGGTTTCAGTTTGGTCGATTTGGAATTTTGGGGAGCAAGGCAGACACACCTTAGCTGCCATTTCTCCCAGGTCAGCCCTGGCCAAGGGTGGTAGCACCTGACAGGGTCTCATTTATAGGTGAAATAGCTTCCTCCTGGAAACGCACAAATACCAGAATGATGTCTGGTGGGGACTAGTTTTGTCCAATGGGCAGATGAGCTGCGCTTTAAACTTTGCTGTTAATCATCTAGTTATGGTGTATCAAAACACTGGTTGGTGGTTTACCATGATCAGCCTTCCAAGCCCATCTCTCACATCGAATTCATATGAGTTGCTAAGCTATTGGTTGACTGATGCTCTACATCTAGAGAAACGAATGTTGGAATTTTTTTTAATCATCATGTTTCAAAAAATTAGTGTTAATCATAATTGTGGTAACAGATCTTGAAATACTATTGAAGAACACTGTAGGGCAGATGGTTGACCTGGAAATCCTAGACTGTTATCCAGCTACCAGGTGACCCTAGTAAAATGCTTTTCAGTATTAGCTTCACTAATATTAGAGCCTTAAGAACAAATTTTGATTGTTGTGAATTATTCCTTATTTCTTCTTGTTGATATTCTGGTTCTGTCAGAGGCTAACCTTGACTCCCTCATTGACAATGAACAGTTTGTTGTCTCTGGATATCGTCCTCTTATCGAAAAGGATTCAGCTATTCATATGCATTGACTTCAATGCTCATCATTCTGATTGGTTGATATATTCGTGAGGGACAGACTTGGCTGGTGAATGTTGTTACAACTTTTCTCTATCCCAAGATCTTACCCAATTAATAACATCTCCAACTCGCATTCCTGACAGAGATGATCAGGATTCTCGTCTTCTTGACCTTTTTCTTACCCCTAACCCTGAAGTCTGTTTTGCCAAGTATGTACCTCCTCTTGGAAGATCAGACCATGCTGTTATTACTTTGACTGTGAAATTCAATACAACCATTCAGAAGGATGCTCCTCTTCTCCTAAAGACCTTTCTCTTTTGAAGTGCAGATTGGCATTGTTTTCAGGATTACGTGAGAGATGCTCCTTGGTGATCTCTGCTTTCTGAGGGAGCATGCAAAGGGGCCTGTGACTTCTGTGAGGGGAATCAGGGAGGTATTAATTCTTTTGTTCCACCTAGACAATTCAAGACCCCATGCTTCTTTATGGTTTACTCCAGCTTGTTTAGCTGCCATAGCCCAGAAATATCACTTCTTTCATCAATGTCAGTGTGTGAGGACTGTCGAGGCTAAAGTATTGTTTATACAATCCAGTAATAGATGCAAGAGGATTATTGAACAGGCAAAAGCAACACATTTGAAACAGAGTAGGCATTCCTTTTCTACCCAGAAATTTGGCTCTTGTGACTTTTGAATATTCCATAACAGCATCAAGAATAAGGAAAAGTCTGTTATACCTCCCTTATTCAATGGACCTGAGGTGTTAATATCCTCTTTAGACAAAGCTCAGCTGTTTGGTATAAGGTTTGCCAACAATTATAGTTTGGATTTCTCTGGGTTGGAGCTTCAAGATATTCCACGTCGCACAGAGTATTCTTTGAGAAGGGTCTCTATTACTCGTAGACTGGTTGCTGATGTGATATGTAATCTTGACTCTGCTAAGGCTTCGAGATCAGATATGTTTCCTGTTGTTCTATTAGTGAATTGTGTTCCTGAAATCTCGTCGATCTTGTCCAAACTTTTTGTTTTGATCCTGTTGGAAAGATTCGTACTTCCCTGCTCGCTGGAAGACTGCATTAGTTGTTCCTGTTTTTAAGGATGACAGGGAAAGATCCCTTCCTGAGAACTATCGCCCCATCAGCCTTCTTTCTGTTGTCAGCAAGGTATTTGAGACGTCAATTAATATGGAAGTGGTGGCTTACCTTGAGAGGATAGGCCTTTTCTGAGATTTAAGCCAGCATAAGAGATTCTAAAATCCAGATTAAAGAATGATACATAGGTTGATGTTCAAGATACTAAACATCAGACAAGAAATCAGGCTAAACCGAAAAGTAGCACTTAAAAGTATTGTTGGTGACTTATGTTTCGACTGGTCAAGCCAGTCTTCCCCAGATTACAGAGTTTAGGTTTTCTCAACTGTCATTACAAAGACCTTGTCACATGACAAAAATTTTCTACTACTTTTCTCAGGCTAACATTACGAGAATATTTTTATGACTCTGACAAAGAAAGCTTAACACACATTTCAGGTAAATGAGCTTAAAAAAACCTTCAAACTGGACACCTCCACATGGCCGAGACCCATCTTTAGAGGCATTTATTGAAGGTGTAAAGCGAGATATCCAGTCAATCAAACCATATAAAGTCAAGTCACTGCTGAAGATCGTTCGTCTCTAACATCATTGGGATAATAATAACATCATAAAACCCACAGACAAAGTCTACAAAGTGGTCAACATGGATAGATCTAAATATATTGAAGGATGCAACAGACAGTTGAAACAGTCAGACTATTATTTACCACTCGAGAAAGACACGACACAGGAAATCGCTTTCAAAATAAAACAGCGCCGAAAGACCATGTATGATGCCCACGAAATCGATAAAAGTACATATCTTTACCTTGTACCAGAAAGCCCTTGACCTAGAAGATTTCACATCTTACCTAAGTTACATAAGAATTCTACCAACCCACCTGGCGGCCCTGTTATATCATTAAATGAACATCCCACTGAGAAAATCTCATTATTTCTTGACAAATTTTTACAACACTAAAGACTTCCTTAGACTTCCTCCACTTCCTCAGTGACTGTTCAATCACTAAAGCCAACATTCCACACTGTGAGGGATATCCAGGCATGTCACAAGTTTCTGCAAACCTGGGACTCACATATTACCAAGACTGACTCTCTCTGCGACCTTATGGAATAGTTTTGAACATGAATATCTTCTCTTTCCATAATCACTTTTACCTTCAAGTTATGGGTACTGCTATGGGCACAGGTATGGCTCCTTCCTATGTATGTTTGTTTATGGTACATTTAGAAGATACAACTCTTTCCTCTTCGTCAGTCCAAACTCTCCTCTGGTGGCGGTACATTGAAGAGATTTTCACGATTACCATCAAGGGTGAGGAAAACCTCCGAAGCTTTCTTCAACATTGCAATAATACACAACCTACTATCAAATTTACTTATGAGCATTCTAAATCATCAATATCCTTTCTTGATGTCAAAGTATGTTTAGAGAATAGCTTACTTACCACTGATCTCCACAGCAAACCAACAAACAGCCATTAATACCTTCTTACATCTTCAAGCCATCCACACCACTGTATCAAATCGCTCCCTAACAAACTTGCCATTCGCCTCCATATGATATGTTCGAAAGACGAAAACTTTGAAAAACAACTAAAAATTTTAAAAAGTTATTTGCAAAAACGTGGCTACCAAGCTGCGCACATTAAACTTCCAGTTGATACGAAATTTTCCCAGAAATTCCTTGACCTCTTTCTAACCAAATAAAGATTTAAACTGTTTGGCGGCACTTGTGAACTTCTTGACGTTATCGCTAACAGCCAACTCTGGAATATTTCTGGGTGCTAGAAAACGTCGCAAACGGAGAATCAAGGCTTCTGCTGTCATATCTGGGACTACATATAAGTGTGCTACTCTGCTGTGCTACAATGAATGCTTTAGACATGCCTTCCGATATAGATGACAATTTAACATATATGACATACACCTCTGTCTAGATACCCATATGTGGAAAATGTCTCTTATATTGAATGCATGAGAGTATAGAGAGCGTAAAAATCTTTCCAGCACAGAGAGGTAAAACGGCAATGATACAAGTGTTGTAGCAGGTAGTTTTATGTCAGCACTTGTCGACAGGTCACCAGTAACACGAAGGAAGATCTCTGAACTTCCGCTTACAACGCCATTCACGACAAAGATAACAAGCATAGGAAATATTTGGTTGATCACTTTGGGACGACTTATATGATTCACAACTCGAATCTAAAATACATGCATAAATAAGGAAATACCATTCAGCAGCAGACAAGTAGTCTCAATGGCATATACTCAACCAGCAATTTAATAATCAAGGCCTACTTTTATTTTGGTGCAAGTACGATCAGAAATCCATCTGATATGCTCGAAGCGTAATCTTGATATATGACAAATATTTTACCACATTCTCTTTTAAAGTAATGGAGACGGTGTATCTAATGTTGCCCACAGCCTGAATAGTGTTAAGTATTTATCGGTCCACGGTTCCTTTACTTTTCTAAACTATCTCGCAGCTATGCATCAGGGGATCCAACTTCGTCACATATAAATCAGTATCGGTAATAACCTACTGGTAATTGAGTTTCTCGCATGGATGAAAAATAATCTGCTGATGTACGTTCTTGTTGCTCCTGCATCACACAGATCAACGAATGCGGCCATGCTTGTAACTCATGAGGAGTGTTCTGTGATTGTGCTGTGTCTAGGTGACTGATACCGATCAGTCTAGGTCAGGGCGATCTAAATAAGTTATTTAGATCGCCCTGGTCTAGGTAAAAACACAAATTTGTCCCTTCACAACAGAGATCGAGCTAAGGTAGATCGATCGATGAAAGTTATTATACATGTGGTATAGCATGAGCTACCTTGTCTATGTAGCTCGATCTAGGGGTAGATTGAGAGGTAGACTGTGTTGATCAACCGTGACAATATTAAGCATGACAATAATTCCAGTCTGGGTTTTGTTTGCTTCGAAAGAGGTGCTACACTTGCCTTTGACATCACGAACTTGACCCAACAACCCATGACAGTCACGATTCTTATATAGACAACAGCTGCATGTGCTGATTCGGAGTTATCACAAAAGCCAACAAGTTCCGTTCTTAAGATGTTACCCTTGACGTCAGCGAAATAGCTTCTGTCTAAACACAGTGAATCTACTTCCTGTAAGTCGCCTAGCTACTTCATCCATCTATTTTTAACTGACTTATTAACAACTGTGTCCCATTCCAGCCTTTCCTGGAAAACGTCTTGCAAAAGAACCTTCAACTGAATAGTAATAGGTTACAAAGTCCCCAAAGGATCGTATACTGAGGCAACTGACTTCAATAAAGACTGCTTTGTTGGGGGTAAACTTTGAATCAAATCAACCATGATGTTAAATGAGAAGCAGATTGTGCCACTGTGAAAATTCCATAACTGTCCAAAGACCCGTTGACATTTATTTTCAGTCGAGGAATTACTACCCAAAACAGTCTGTGAATATGATGCGTCGTCTTCACTAACAACATTACAAATATCTATTTTGTCTGAGCCTACCGTTTCTGTGTCTAAACTAACTTTCATTAAATCCCTAACTTTCTCTGAACTAAATTGCCATTTTGTTAATTGAAAACCTGCTTCGGCCATAAGGGCCTTCGAATTATTGAAAACATGTACAAATTCTTCTGTGGTATCTGCACCTGTGGCAAGATCGTCTACATAAAACGACCCTTCGAGTTTCTTAATCAAATCTGGTCGAGTTTCC
>JAAAKL020015492.1:0-11462 GCA_010016065.2 Carybdea cf. marsupialis auct. non (Linnaeus, 1758)
TGTTAATAAAGTTTTCCATATCGTAAATAATTAATGCGATCGACTAAACGAGCTGTTGTATTATATGATTACAACCAGAGCAAATTCCGTGACGACGCCAGGTATTCTACTCCTTATGCAGGACAGAAAGTAACATTTAAAAGTTTTCTTTTTAACCTACTCTTGCTTTCCATTTTATTATTTCCTTTAGTAAAGTGTGTTAATATATTTCTTGGACAGGTCCATTCGTATTCTTTTCTTGTGATCCAAATTATTGTTTCTTCATTGTGCCCACCTTCTTCAGCTTCCCTTTACCCCTGCCTTAGTACACATGAAGTGCTTTGGCACAATTTACTCTATGTACTGGTTCCGAGCTTGGAAAGCTCGGTTTGTGTCATATCCATCTTTTCCATTGTCTTCAAAATTTGTTATCAGAACTAATCTTCTTTCCTCTGAGGAGGGGTTTCTTTGAATTTTCATGTGTTGTCCCTTTGTGATTTCATAAGCAGAAAGGACAAAATCATCCATGTCAGGCAAGTGTGACATATCTTTTTGCAGTTGTTGCCAAGCAGTTGATTCCTTCATAGTAAACGAAACTCATTTTGCAATGATATTGTATGCAGATAAGGGTTAAAATTGAGTAGCTGTATCATAGGTCTGTTTTATAATTTCCATAGTTACCCCCGTTGTCTAGTGGATAAGTTCCTTACCTTCAGGTCAAGAGGGTCAGAACTCAAGTCCCGGAAGAGCCGTTGGTGACGTCAGGAAGGGCATCCGGTTCCAAAGTGCTCTATACTCCAATAATAAGTCTCATGTACATGGGTACCACCCAACCCCCTGTAAAGGGAAGTGCACGGAGTTGTAACTGCATGATTGTTTTCATGTTTAATCATACTTTGCTGTAAGCATCAACGCTTGCAAGAGCAGGGTTCTACTACTATTTTTGTACAACAAGCCGCACAGGTACTTACCAAAGTCAGATATTTACGTAACAGGCCTTATATAACAAGTTCCCCACTCGACGTCAATTTAGCATGTAAATTCAATTAAAGCATGTAGAGCTTTGCCCACATTAAATGAACAAATATTTTGTTACATGTGATGAATTCACTATTACTATTCAACAAACAGATCTGTGTTTTGTTGTTATTCCTGAATCTTTCACTTTCCCAAATTGTGTAACACGTGGAGTTTAAACAATCATTGATTTTGTACCATTAATTAATAGAAAAATTCTATTCCGTTACCTTTAAAATACAGCTTTTCTCTTATTATTTAGAGCGACAATAAAAAAGTATTCCAAAGGGATGCGCTCTTATTAATTTATGTTTAACCTCCTATGCAAAGAACGGATAGAAAAATGAGAGCACAAGCAAAAATTTACAAGGCACATAGCATAATGACTGAAACGTTTTCTAGCATGTGTGATTTGATTTCCCGGATTAGAGAAATCCCCACATTTGGTCTGTATAAGAAAGGCGTATCAAAGGTGTATCAAAGGTGTATGAAAAGTACTTCTGTAGCAAGGTGCAACACCTTATTTGATAAAACAGCTTCAGAAGGTCAAGTTTTTTTATATTTCACTGATTGTCCAAAGAATTCACAAAGTGGCGTGTTGCAGTATAACTGGCAAAATCAGTTTCAATCCCATACCTTTAGACACCATTGTCATGTCGAGGAAAGATTAAAAAAAACTACCCCAGGAGTTGCATGGGTGAACAAACTGTGGGTGTATTGTTCCTTACTATATATCAATCCACAAAGATCTTTTTGCAGGTGCCTCTTTACTTTACCTGATTATATACTTACACTTGTTCTTAAAAATTAAAAAAACAAGGGAAACTTATACCAAACTGTGTTTTGAAAATAGCCAATCAAAAGTCTGACTGCTGGATTGTTGTTGTTTTGACGAATTACTGTATGTGAAACTGAAAGGTTAACCAAAAAGGCACAATAAAAAGACAAATTCTATTTGTCTGCAAAGCAAATGTTTTCTTGATTTGATGTGGACGGATTCGAGGACGGCTAGGTGAAAAGCAGACCTGGATTAACCTATTATGCGAAAGCAGTCATCCGTATACAATTTCGCACAATCCGGGTTTTCAAGCAAATGCTGCCCTATAGCAGGGCACATTGCTTAGCACTCCTTTTGGTTATAGAATCTCGAGGTGGTTGTTTCCTTGTAGGAGTTTGATATAATTTTTATTAATTTTTAATTTTTTTTTATTTTTTTTTTGATATCTTCTCAAGCTCAATTCTAACGATTTTGTACTTTCAAGAGTGTCAGCCGAAAAAAGCTTTCAGTACTAAAATGTTTTCTCTGTTTCGTGCGGTTTTATTATTTGCACCATCAACAAAATATTCCATATTTACGTGTTTGAAAAGTACGTTTTATGTTTTATACCGGTGTTAGTCTATCAACTGAATCTGTTAATTTCATAAGAATAGTAACGAAGCTTGTGTATTGAGACAAGTATAATATGTATAATTGATTTGATTTCAAATCGAAAGAGTTTTCATATCGTGTATAAGCATTATAAGTAATCATTGGATATTTTGATGTTTTGTTTTCGTGCATGCCTCATTCCTTGTATTGAGTGTATTTAAACTATATATATTTAGACCCTGACAGTTCCTACTGTTTACAGAGGTGTTGTCTTCCATATTTGTGTGGTGGAGAATTATACTTTATTTGGATATCAGTGTTTAAACTAAATTTTTTAAATATAGAATAACAAAGTGTAGAACTGGCTGCAGATTGCGCTGCTTACAAACCAGTAGTTAATGGGGATTGTAACTATATGGTGTCCAACCCAAATCAATTGGAAGAAAATAAGTAAAACCGTTAAGTAAGCACAGTATAATGTATCAATAAAATGAATGACAAGTTTTATACATCCTGTTGTAAAATTCAGTGTACTTAAGTTCAATTATTCCGATTTTCATATAAAGATTATAGTAAAAATGGTCAACTGCTTACAACATTCATGGTCTTACAAATTGTCTACTACAAATCACTTCACATATTCCTATACGAAAATACTCTGAACCTATTCACTGCTAGGTTCGTGCGCTATTATAATAACCTGCACTGTCATTGATCATCGGCTTTTGCATTTTAGTTGCACATTTATGCATGGAATGTTAGGGAAACTTGGTAACTTTGGAAGCATATTATCTGCATCCAATAGATGTTCAGTCCGTCTAACATTTGTCTTTTCGGGGGTTATTGGACTGACGGGCACAAAATTCTGCTAGATTTTGGCAATTGCACAAAATTAACTCGGCTTTTTCTTCGCTTTGCTACACCCAACATTTCCTAAATAGCAAGCACTCTCTAAATGATCTCATCTCTGAATTTACAATTTATCCTAGCAGGCTGTCACGTCAAATTCCGTGTCCTAATTGCAATACTACAAAGTTCTATTAGTTGTCCTGGGACTGCCGCTGCCATTCCATTATTTCAATGATCTATAACTCTTATGCCTACTACTTCAAAATTACTTATGTATTAGTTTGAATATATAGGAAATACTAAATATGTACCCTTTCAATCTTATGCCGAAATCCTGTTTCCAGAAACGAGGACTATGTGTAAAACTGTGTATTACTTGAATAAGAAAAATCAGTGTCACTGAGGATTTATCAAAAGTACTTTTATATAAATTTATCATAAACAAGTACAATAACAGTATACAGAAGTGGAATGATTAAACCAAATAAATGAATAAATGATGTTGTCATTTTGTGGATTGGACAGCTATAGGTTGCTAGTTCTAGTTCTATCGGAATGCAAACCAAGGATGCCAGTATTTTACGCATGCTTTTCTACATAGCAAATTATTGAACACCATGATGATCAAATATTCTATTTCTCTACTCATCATATTAGCTTTCAATCATTAAGCAATTGACTTTTTGACATCCAGCTTTACACAATTTTAGAGTCCAGCCCCTTTACTCTCTCCCCCGCCCATCCATCTGTCTAAAGCCCCTATTGTATTGCAATGTGAAGTGTTAAGGTTGAAAAGCTTCAAAAAAGTGATTTATCATCTACACTCCAAGTCTCCCAGCAGGGCCTTCGTGTTCAAGTGGATAAGTTCGTTACTATCAGTTCTAGGGGATCAGGGTTCGGATCCTGGAAGGTTCATGACGTCAGGAAGGGCATACGGTCTTAAAGGGCACCGCCCTAGCCCCTGCAAAGAGGAGTGCACGGCGTTAAAACCGCATCACTCTAAGTCTCCCATGGTAAACTCACGTGAAGCAATTGAGCAGGTTTTTAAAATCGGAAGTCTTAAACATTGACTGGAGCTTAACCAACTTCTGTTTAGGGTTGATATTTGGGGCTGCATTTCCTTGCATCAATTGCTTATAACCCATATTCTTTAAGAGCTGATTCTAGGCAATGCTATCCTTTTTTTCATCCATACCCCTAGAACATACGCCTTTTCCCCTACGTTACTTATGTTTATCACATCTTTCCCTACATTAGTTACATTGTAGGGTTGCGATGGGTGTGGCTGCACCTTGTAGAGCTCTAAAAATATATCAAAAGTTGCTGACGTTTTTTGTCTTGTTTCTGTGGATTGAATAAGCACTTATTTACCCTTACAAAGTTGTTGCTGCTGTAAGGAAGGTAATCAGTACCATGGAGCAGATTAGAGCAGTATTTCATGGATTATTTTATTAGTTTAAGGAGTCAAAATCAAGTCTGATTTAGCTGGTCGTTCTTAAGAATTCGGTCAAAACGAGTAATGGGAACTCTCAACTAATGTACTATACAAATGACCATGGTTTGGCTAGTTCTAGAATGCCTCCTCAATTGAAATAAAGTGACGAGAAATTGCACACTCACATTGCAGGAAAGGAAGTAATTTACAAACATACCTTTTTAGTCGAGCGTGACCAATAATACAATCAACGTAAATAAGATAAGACTCACCAAAACGAGATGAAGTTGCTTGATAACTTGTTTGTTCTCCTCTCAAATCGAATGAACTGTTCTCGAAATATCTAAGTTGACACAAGTCAAATTGTTCAGGGGGTAAAGTCAGTATAATAACGCTACACGATAAACAAGCATGCCAACCAACCAACTCGATGTGCAGAGAAAACCAACTCTGCAACGAGTGGGATTCGAACCCACGACCTTCGACCTTGTCTATTAGTCCCTGAGGATGGTTTGAATATCAAACTGAAACCAACGAGTTCCGATAATCTGTTCCTAAAATCATCCCTCTTTCTCATTTATATAGCACAAAACAAAGTCCGAATATCATTTTGATATTCAAAATAGAATATCGGATAAGCGAGTTTTGGTTAATATTTCGACTTAATTCAAAGTCATCCTCAGAACCTTTCTCATTTATCGCCCCCTAATGATTTTATCGTCCCCTGTCACCCCTTTCAATTTTATCGCCCCCCTGAGATCAAATTTCGCCCCCCAGGGGGCGATATCGCTCTGTTGAGAAACAGTGCTATAGAACGTACCACCAGCCACAGGACACGTACCCATATGGACACCACGTTATCAATCAGCAACATTGTCATATATTGCTGTTTGAGCATAGCTCGGTTTGATCGTAGCAGCATGGACCATTGCAATAATGACCTCTTCATCTACGTAAAATCATGTATCATCTCATTTAGTGATAAAAAACCGTAACCCTTTATTGAAGACAAGAAATCCTTTACATCTCCGTATGCCTCAAGTGTATTTTCCACTGTAGAGTCATTTAAAGACCTTCACCAGAGTTGTTGATCGACAAATAAACAATTTTAGTACCGGGACTGAATCAAGGACTCAACCTGCTTTCGTCGGTAACAAATTATGCTATATTCTTAAGTACCTGGAATTTAAGCTCTCCATGATTAACAAACAATGTGTGGTATACAATTCAAAGTCATCCCGTGTCATGCAAGATAAGCACGTGCTCTTCTGCATGAACACGTAGAAGAAACACAAAAGAACCTTGTTTTCAAACGATTAAGCAACCCAGCAAACAGCATGATTTCCAAATTCCAGATCGCTTGATTGAGAATCCTGGAGACATTTAGTGTCGCAGTAAAGGACTTTGTTTGATAAATGAAGTACTCCTCATACGCATATGAAAGTTGACTTTGAATGTCTACATCGATTCTACTCAAAAAACGCTTCGCGTAAATAGTCTCAAGTTTTGTTTTTTATGTTGTGTTGAATGAATAATTTTTCACATGAAGATAAGCAACAAAGGCCGTGTTCTACCACCATCTGAGTAGATGCAAAATCCCTAAATACAAGCATTAGGAAACTTTACGTTATCATTTTGAGGTCTACGGTACATGACGACAATTATGTGTCGTTGGAGTTCTTACAACCCTCTAACAGTTAATTCAAACATTCACATATGTTGCACTTAGTTTAACATAGCTAGCTTTTATAGTCTTAAATATTTACTTGGTTCGTATCAACATTAAACAGTAGTTATTATTTCCAAATGATCCATTCTTAAGTGTTGTGATGTAATCTTGTATTCTTTACCACTAAACTATAATCGGAAAGAGCTCCAAGTCAAAGAAACATAACACTACAAAGGATTTTACGTGGAAGCTTTGGATTGCTTAGTGACTGTTGGCACGTCCAGTTTCGGGTTGTTGACGATCTTTTCCCTGGATATTTAATCAGATACTAGCTAAATTTTATGTAGGACCGATAAAGGTCACCTGGATGTTATGTCAGGAAGGTATTTGATGTTTTGTTCTTTTCTAAACAGAACACGACTGGAGGAGCAAAACTGATTCAAGACACTTTAGTGACCACAGTTCTTAAGAATTAGGTAGAACCGCAAACCTTAACAAATTAAACAACAACCCTTTTATGAAAGTGACGTCACCATCTTCAATCATTTCATCTGGTCACGGTCCTCTTGTTCAGCGCAAGGGAGGCAAACGAAAGTAATAAAATTGTTCAATATTAGAGTTTGGTTTGAATCAATGTGCAATGTTAATGGTCTTAGAGTGCAACATCTTAACGACTTGGCGATTTCATTCTCTTTGAGATGTGTCAAAAATCATAATGCGAAATTGTTTAATGAAAGCAACACATAATGAAGTTCTAAGAAATATTTTTTGACCAAATACACTTTTGGGAATTTGTCAAAACAATCGAACTTGAGCTAATTTGGAAAAATATTGACGAGGTTTAGAGTGTCCAAAAATTGAAAGGAGCTTATAGACCTTAGTGGATTACATATCTCTCGGAAGACTTTATTTTGGTGACAGGTTTTCATCAAGTGCTGTCTGCTCACATCTTAACTTCATGCATCTAACTAGCATTGGCTCAAATATCAGAATGGGCGAAATACCTTTTCAAGGTTATATTTTGTATGGATACCTGACCCTAAGCGAGATGAAAGAAAAGCAAGCGAAGGTCTAAATGAAATGATCAATATGAGCCGACCAATTTTGAAAATTTTATACTATGTGATGGCGGATCACTACGATGTCATGTGATGCACTCAAAATGGAAGTACAAAGAGTGGAATACGTAGATAATTGAAATATATAGTCATTTGAAGGGGACATGAATGGCGTTGGTCCTCCTTGATTATACCCTAAGTACGATAAATATATTTGTCATGGATTTTACTCTTGATACTCATTTTCTTTTTCGGTTGGCAAAAGGTATACAATTTTACAAAATAATCAAGACTTAGTTTTGAAAATAAATCCAAGAGAGAGGAAATCTCACTATCAAGATTCATCAGATTTTAAATCAGATATTAAAGTTGCTCAGCAGCCACATGTTGTCTTTACCTTGTTTTGCTCAAAGATGGGGGCCTTTTGCAACCCTTCCTTGCACACTTGCACAATTTGCATTAAAATTGCAGTATTTGATGTTTAAATTTTCCCAGATTTGCTCAGAATTTGTCTGTGAAGAGTTTTGGCGGGAGTTAGAAAGTGGTAGACGAATAAAAGCATGCCTAATGAAATGTAGCACCTAAAACCAAACTTTATTCTTCATCTTAGTAGTAAAAAATAGTGCTGTATGTGTGACAAAGTTCCGTTTGTTAAGCTAGATGGGAGGGGAGCTCTAAAATACCCCCATCGCGCAGAATTATTCGTGAGAAAAGCTCGGGTTAAAGTAGAGCACAATGTACTTGCTTAACAAATCAAGCTATCTCTGACTATCTGTTTAAATATAAGATGAGTAAACATTCCTCATACAATCAACATGCAAACACATTCACTAAGCATAGAGGGGCACATTCGATCAAATCTTATCAATTCCCTGGTTTTCATGATTAAACCACTCAGGATGCCATAGTTGATTTTGGGCCTTTCTGAATCTTACTTATGCGATCTAGTGTCATGCTGAATAGCATCTTCGAACTAGTGCAGATAACAATGTTCCGTCTCTGGTTGTCCATCACAGATAGTTTACCGAGGATTGGAACCTGAATGATGTTCATGAACAAACACAGGTTCAGGCTTGTCACTCACCAATGAAGCCGAGATGTAGGAGCAGAAACACATATTCTCCAAGTCACAGTTTGTAAATATTTTAGCAATCACCCAGTTTAAATATACGCCTACGTATTTTCAGAGATATTTTCACTAATTCTGTGAGGGAACCATTATCAATATCCAGATATTCAAATAATATTAGTCTCCGTCAACTTTCGTGTTCTATCCAAAAGTTACCATGGAGAAATTGGGCTGGAGAGCTTGGTAGCTAAGCATTTCGCTTGTTGACATTTGTCAACAACGGGAAAAAATTTGTAGCCGTTGCTAGAATGAAAGTGATCTTTAACAAAGCATTAGAGTTTGCACCGAATGGCAGCTGCCTTTCCATACATTTAAGAGGTTCATGGGGATATATATATAAAAGTATGATTATAACTGTTCCAAATACCACAGAATTTAATCCATCTAGATTCTAATGTTGGTAGGCTTTTTGGATAACAGGAACCAGCGTGAATTTACAAAGTTGAGTACAATGTGGCATTCCACTCTATACTACTAAAGGAATAAAGTTGTTTACCATGGTAACCTTGGATTTTATTTATTCTTTGTCTAGTTTACCAACGATAACGAATGGACTACATTAATTGCACGAAAACATGGGGACAATCAAAGCAAAAACTTAATTAGAACTTGATGGCTCAGAGAAATAGTCTCTCGAGAAGCTTCAGTGACTTCATGGGAAGATTCTCGTACAAGTTCACTTTTTTAATGTCTTTTGTGCGTGTGGTGGGTTGGCGGTATTGCATCATGTTTTGCTGACATAATCATAGAAAATTAAATTGCCTGGTTTTGAAAAATATCTATAGCTTTTGAATGACAGGATGCGACATTAGTCAGAAAATAAACCAAGAAAAATTTCAAAACTTATTGGATGAACCCCAAAAACCTTACTTAGAGATTTCATGGATACTCAGTTCTTCTCCAGTCATAGAGATGTCGAGAAGAGAGAAGATGGAAACCCACGTAATAGCACAAACTCATTTAAGACGTTGTTTCTAAAAATAGATTTCACATCACTCGAGATCTGAAAGTCCGGGCAAGAATTGACTTCAAAACAAAGCAATCGTGTAAAGCGTCAGTCGTGTTATCTTCTTGTGTGTTGAATATTCTTTAAGATTCAAAGTTTCGGAGCCATGGTCCACAAAGACTGCTGCTACGGTAAGTGTGTCAGTTACTGAAGACATTTCGATCTGGATGAAATGAAAGAAGAGGGTTTTTTCAACGTTTTTCCCAAGTCGAGCAGAAATCGACAGAAATGTCAGCGCTTAGTTAGAGCATGGACATCTACATATTTAGATGTCCATGGTTAGAGCTTATTCTTGTGAGAACTGTACTGGGGTGAATGTCAACCAACACACCAATATTTGCAGTCTACACTTCGGCGGAGGAAAAGAACCGACTCAGAAATATCCTAACGCTACCCAGAAAAGTTTGTGGTTGTTCAGATAAGTCTGCTAGCAGTTACTTTAAATTGTTACAGAGCTTTCTTCAGTAGTGGGATCTTATTGAAACTCGCCACATCCGATCTGCTGATGTTTGTGTTTGTGTGATTTCCCGCCAAGATATTCACGAGTATCTGTGTACATTACATTTACTGCGCAGAGAATCCTTGTCTCTGTTATTTATTCATCAATAACATACTTGTTTCATTCTTGCCCTTTACTGCTCTGGTACTGTGTAGCAATGGAGGATTTGCTCTGCTTCCGAATGCCATTTATTTATACTTAATTCAGTAACCAAGAGAAACTTAACATTGTTGTGGGGCTGAAACGCTTACCACGGCCTTATTTTTCTCCTATCTTTTCAATTTCGACTGAAAGATTCCCAAAAGAGGGCGATCGCCTACAGAGCGATCTCAACCTCTAACCAAGAGTAACAAGCTGAAGATAGCTGCTAGATTGTTGATCCGAGTTTCTGTGAGTGTTGACACTCCTTCTGTCAGTTCAACAGCAGAAGGCAACGCAGATATCATACATGTGGACGTGAAACATTCAAAAGGTACACAGACTGTATCTACCGGCAAACGACGGAGTTAGCACAACAGCTTGTCAACCTTGCTCGGTCAAATCGCCTTTGGTGTTGCGTCATTGCTAATGTGACGTCACATCACAGTAATTGGATTTGTGCTATTTGGGTAATTCTTTCAATCGCCTTTTAGGGAGTTTAAGGCATGCATGGTTCTTTTTACTTTTGATTCCCCGCTCCATTGTGCTGGTCTGATACGCCAAACTATGCCCCCTTGTTGAAAGTCTGTTATCGCAAACCGCCCCCTTGTTATAAAAAGCCAGCCTCTTCTCTCGTCTGCTTCCCCTTTGGGAAATAATTGTCTGCAACAGAGTTCTCCTAGGTACCGTCATGTTAGGAACTGGAATTTTCGGCAAATAATCTAAACAGCTTTCTTCAAGTTTGATAAAGCGATATATGCAAGGCTTTTTTAATTGGAACAAGGAGAAATGTAAATGGAGAAATGAAACTCCTTATCTCAAGCATTGGCGAGTATGCAGTTGTTTGCATGTACTAGCAAAAGAATTAAGTCTGATTTCAATAATTGAAGTATTCAATACAACTTTATTTAGTGTAAGACCAGCAATGTTTTCAAAGGCTTTGGAAATATCAGCACAAACAGTTTCAACATAAGAACTATTTAACTCAAGATGTTTGAAAACAGTGTCACGTATATAAATTAAGCAATGCGTGGTGCTATGATTCGGCCTATAGCTAAACTGATTTGGGTTGATTTTATCTTGAACATCGTTAAAGAGGAAATTGTAAATAAAACTTTCAAAAAATTTAGAGAAAATAGAGGTTTTCAATATTGGTCTTAAGTCAGAGGGAACTTTTGGGGTCTTGTTTTTCCGAAATAGGTGATATAATAGCTCGTTTAAAAGACGCTGGAAAAATACTGGAAACACACTTAAATACTGGGCACATTTCACAATCAATTTGGTAGGGATATCACCTGGGTATACTGACTTATT
>JAAAKL020015493.1:0-11462 GCA_010016065.2 Carybdea cf. marsupialis auct. non (Linnaeus, 1758)
TAGATACAATATGACGTGATTAGTCCCATCCTCATACTCAACCTTTGGTGCCTACTAGATACAACATGACGTAATTAGTCCCATCCTCATACTCAACCTTTGGTGCCTACTAGATACAATATGACGTGATTAGTCCCATCCTCATACTCAACCTTTGGTGCCTACTAGATACAACATGACGTAATTAATCCCATCCTCATACTCAACCTTAGGTGCCTACTAGATACAATATGACGTGATTAGTCCCATCCTCATACTCAACCTTTAGTGCCTACTAGATACAATATGACGTAATTAGTCCCATCCTCATACTCAACGTTTTGTACCTGCTAGATACAACATGACGTAATTAATTCCATCATCATACTCAACCTTAGGTGTGAGCAACACCTTACTTTCGCAGAAATCATCAATTCCCCTTTTGATATGACAACGTCAGATTCTTAAGCGTTTCCTTGTGCAGAAATTTAACACGATAGGCCATTAAACACCTCCAATCACGTGCAAAATAGTTAAACTTATTTCTACTGCAAAAACCGGCACTTCAGATTTTCCCCGATTAGGTAGTACCCATAGGGTTTCAGATCACTAACATTCAGAAGGATTACGAGCCATGGTCATACCAGTTAGAACATTTGTCTTGGACGGTGACGATTTCAAGAATCTTTTCACATCTGTTATCTTCTGCTACGTGATTGGTTGACTTAAACAGGAATGCTAAATGCAATACCAATTCACTAAGAGACAAGAAAAAGGGACTTTTTGTCTTTTCTGACTGATCTGTAAGCACAGACGACTGTGAGCATTGGACTCATCTGCCACACACCAAAATCTTCATGGCCTGGAAAAGCTCTGGTTTCAAACTGTAGGAAACCCCAGTATAACAACAGCTAAATCAAATCGGACAATTTTGTTTTCGGCCATTGACTTACGCAAATTTTTTCGCCCGATTAGTTGTACGAATCTTTCGAGTGAGATAAAATATGCTATGCTATCAAGGAAACTTAAAGAAAGTTTACTTCTTATCAGCATGTGTCCGAAATATACCATATTTTCGGTTCCAAATAACGTACTATGTAAAACAGCTGAAAGACCACTGCATTCTCACTTACCCATGATGCTTTCCTCTCAAAGCCAGAGTGAGCGGATAATTTCCGAAATTGGCCTCGATGTCAAGCGATGCACCTTTCTGCATATAAAAGTTAAGAATTTTAAACAATCGGTATGCTCCTATCAGCGTTTAAGTACGGAGATCAACCTAGATCTTTGCAATTGTCAAAAAGTTATAATCAGCAAAACTGTTTTTGCTCGCAAAATTCCGCTTAAATAATCATGAAGCAATGGACGCACTGAACGTATGCTTGACGGTACATTTGACTTGACGTTTGAGAAAAGTTGATTAAAGGCTGTAGGTAGCTGAAGGAAAACTAGTAGTAGCTCCTTTCACATTACTGCTACGACGTCAGAAGTTTGCCGAGAGGTTTAAAAACATGCATCAGCTTGTTTGAGTTTATTGTTCAACATACATAGAGTGGCTATCTTTATTCTCTGGGTAACTTCGTATAGATTACTTTCTATTACAGAACTTTAATGTCTAGGAAGCATTGCATCTTACATTCGTTGTTTGTTGTTCGCTGCAGGTATTGGACCTTGACTTACATTCCCATCACTAAAAATGTCGAGGGGCGTGATGTAGCCCACCGAAACATTCCCACCTAAATGTGTTACAATGCACCAATAACGGAATGCGTAACCGAGGGCAGTTTCAGCATTAAAACATGTGCTCACCTGAATCAGTGCCAAGCAGCACATTGTCGCACCTCTCATTGCCGCTAAATGTAAAACTGTCATCCCAGAGCTGTCCTGACTTCTAACCATTGCTCCAACGTCTTTCCCTTGTTCCTCAGCTGCCTCGCAAAGCATATTAACGATTGAAATTGGGTCAGCTAGTTGATCGTAAAGTTGCCTAAAACATAATAGCAGATTCAAAATTTGATGCAAGTTTTAGAAACATAGGAAAGTGTTGCTGAATAACACAAGCAAACATTGGTAAGTCTCAAAGATCTACAACTTCTGAAAACATTTTCACCTCCGTTGTTTGAAAAAACAAGGGAATTCTGTACTTCGATAACACAATCTTCAACACATTAGTTTCCCCCCGGATATTAGATAAACAAAGTCTATCTCTTTTAACGTCATAAATACTTGATAACGTTGCTATGTTTTGCTACTACAACAAGGCCATTGCCAAGTCCATGTTCTCTAGATGGAGGAACGCATGATGTCTTTAATGTATATAGCTGGGACAGTGCTGCTGCATCGAAATATCAACAGTAACATCAAAATAGACACTTGCTGTCTCACTTCATCTATGGCTGACAGTTATTAAGAAAGAAACTTTTAAACACTTGCGTGATGTGAATTATTTCTGTCTCGTTGGACGTAGTTTACTTAAAATTGTTTGCAAATGCAAAGGCCCTCAGCAAAAGACCTTAGTGTAATCAAGAAGAAAGGATTCGAAATTATCAACTATTGATGAGATACTAGAGGAAAGCGAAAATGTTACAAACCGGATTCGAATAAGGGAACCACGTGATCGCGGCGTGCTGTTCTTTCACCTGAGCTATGGTGACCGCTGATAAAACAGCTAGCTTTTCTCTTGTCGCCTCATTAGCTCCAGATCATTCACTGGTGGGCATCAACATACAGCTGTACCCAATTTGGAGAGCAGTTAAAAGCGCTATTGAGAAGAGAGGACCATAAAGAATCAGGGTTTGAAGAGAATCTAAAGAGAAGATAGCCAATGGAGTTCAAATCAGGATTCAATACGATCGCGATGTGTTGCTCTACAGACTGAGCTATGTGAGCCCGTGATAACATAGTTCACTTTTCTCTTGTTGTCAGGTCAGCTCCAAATCAGCTTAATAGCCAAGTGATAGGAGACGATGCAGTTGACATAGGACCCTCAAACCTCTGGTTTACCTATTTAGCAAAGAATCTCTATACATGGTTCCATTTGCGCAAACTAAATACCGGTATTAAAAATACTCACCCCTCAAGACCAACAAAGGCATAGTGGATAGGCATTCTTCCATTATTATCAACAGCAGTTACATCAGCATTATGCTTCACAAGCAAATCCTCCACCTCTGTCAAGGTTTCGTATCCACCAGTAGTTGCAGCTGCAGCATAATGAAGAGCAGTTCTTCCCACGTCGTCACGGTTGTTGGCATTTGCTCCATTATCCAACAAGAGCTGTACGAAATCGAATTTGACAATATCGTCTGCGAGAGGATGACAGAGAAAAAACCTGCATAGCGGAATTTTACAACGAACACCATAAATATAAACGTGTCTTAATAAAGTTCACAGAAATGTTGTCATAAGTCACCTTCACAGAAGGCCCAAACGCGTGGGGGCCTTTGCGTATGGAGAGGAACTAATTCCTTAATAATCAGAGTTCCTCGATTCAATCGTTGGAATTTAAGACTATACTACTACTGGTGCTGGCTCTATCCAGTAACTCACATCAAAAGTGAAAGCAATGTATCCCCAAAGTAAAGGAAGGTTATTTATTTTTAAAGTAAAGAGAATGGAATGTGTAGTCTCACAACTAAAGAAGACAGTTCCATCCCAAATGGTAGTCAGAACACTACAACATACACTTCAACTTTCACAGCGTAAAAGGAAGTATCATGTCAAGGCAAGATATTTTTCGAGAAGAAGGATTCCTTTGCTATTGCTAGATGGAAGAACTTACATCCTTTCAGTACATTTACTCCCCATCTGTTTCTACAAGGCCTTTGCGGAACGTCAGCGTAAACCTGAAGTTTAAACTGTTGCGTTTTATCTTGATCCTTTACTATAAAAATGGTTGCAGTGACGGATACGTGCGGTGAGGGGAAGCGGCAGACCTCCTAATAATTTTCTTTCAAAATTAAATCTGCCCAACTATTCGACGTTTGTGGAAATTTCAAAATCCATTCCAAATTGTATTAAAGGAGAGGATCGAAATGGGTCTTGCCCTCCTCAATCTGCCAAAAGTCCGTCAATTCCATCAATTCGTGGTGATAAACTGGCATATCTCATTTTCGGCCTGACTTTGAAGACCAGCTGGACCGGCCGAAATATAAGTGACCAGCTATACTTTATACAATTTAGTGCTACTTTTCCGTTTAGACTGATTTCTTGTCTAATGTATGGTAGCCGACGCGAGCTAAAGAAGTATGATAACGTAACGAAATGTAAAGATCTTCACTTCGATTTTTCAGCACGATTGTCTGCTGACATTTCAGCTGCACCTTGCAACCACCAACCAGGAGCAACCAACATTGTAATGCATCTGTACCGCACGGTCTAGAGTGATTAACGTTCTCCTCAGGATTGTTCTACTAATGGTAATGTATAGTGGGGAAACCACTAGAATAACATTAAGGAAGGGGGATCTGCAAAGAAATTCAGTTAACGTATTTTCACTTCAAAACTGAACAGTAAACACTAAGAAAAATAAAGAACGACAAAACCTTAGGGGGCTGTCCCCCGGTGGTCACGCAAATGAAGTACAACAAATTATAGAGTACATCGATACCCAATACCTTTCTGCGATTGAATAGCATGCATCAGAGGTGAAGTCTTCCCCCGGCCAGAATGCACATTGGGATCAGCCTCTGCCTCGAGAAGGTATCGTGCAGTGCCAAGTAAGGGATATCGCCTAGACAAACAAGAGAAAAGCACCCTACTAAGGCAATGGTGTCCAAAGTGAGCAAGAAAATGCAAACAATCTACTAACAAACTTATAAAAAGCAAGCTAACGTCAACATACTACAACATTTTTAATTCGATATCCATAGAGCACGCATTTCAGGTATTTGTTGCTGTGTTGACTAATTTAAGTGTCACCCAGAGCTTAAAAATGGAAGTCATTTGAAGGAATACATTCAAGTTTTATCACGCCTAGCATGATTTTGTAACATCACGATGTCCACGTGGAGAATACCATCAGCTTAAGACTCCCTTAGACAGTCTCTTCTCAAAAAGACGATCTTAACTGCATCGTATGGTTTTATCTTCTGCTTTTATGCACCCAACTAAAGTCTACACTTTGCTTACAATGAATTAGTAACTTGCACAGTTCGATTTTTGAGTCAAAGCCTATCCATCATTTTTACTTCCATTTTGCTGTATCTGTTCCACTCTCGGTTTAAGCAAGGTATAAGTTGTGCACACAAGAGGAAATACGATTGTAAGCTACATGTAGCAAGCTATCAAGAAGTCCTGCGTAACTTGTAGGCTTCCATATGCTAATGTAACATGATCAGATCGAATAAGATCAGGTGAGTGTCGATTCCAAATTAATGTACCCTAGAAAGGGTTAACTAAAATAACTATTTTTCTAAAGACACAAATCAAAGCACTGACAACACCTGGTTGCCCCATATTCATTATGAAATGAAGCTGATCTGATTGTTTAGGTGACCCAAAAGTGTTTGCAGAACTAATAAAGTACAAGTTTCAAAGCTTGGTAGGCAGCAGCGCATTTGCTATACAATTTGTGAAGCTAGATGCAAGTGCAACATGATAAATGTAGACCATGTGGCCTCGCGTGTATTCGGCAGTATCAGCATTTGAAGTCGCTCCGCCAAATTTGGCCCTTTATCTTCAATGGTTGATGACTTAACTGCCTGTAACACCGCCATTGATGTTTTTATATAAATAGGTTCCCATTCTGGGGCATATGCTAAGATCTTGTTCAATAAAACAGCGCAGTCTCTTTTGGAAGGTCATTTTGTAGTTAAAAGAAAGCCTCAATACATGGCTTTAAAAAACTTTAAAAAACTCCTTTTCATCAAAATGATCGAGGGTTAAATCTGTCGGGAAGTTTGAGCCAAGATTCACGGAAGCTGCAAGTGAATTAAAATTTAAGATTCGAGAGTACAATAAAGGCTGTGTTTAGTTGTCAAGTTCTTGAATTACGACGAGAAGATTTTAACATCGAAAATCTCATAAGCGACAAAAACGGCAGGGGGTAATCTTTTAAAACCAGAGGGTCAGGCAACGATTTATCTTAGTTGCATGGTCCTTTATTGTTGTGAACAGTACACCACTATACAAAAATTGACAATCAACAGGCTTCTCCACATGAAAAATAAAACTTTATAAAATCAAAACCTGCTTTGAAAAAGATGTTGATGCGTACGTCAGTCAAGTAGCTTCTCGGAAAATTGCAAATTATCAGCATAAAAAAGGTTACAATTTATTGAATAGAAACTTTTTAAAAAAAACAAAGCAAGCAATGGACAAGTAGGGGGGGGCATAAACAGTGCAGATTCAGCAAAGATCTCACGGTGTACAGTCAAATGTTTACAAAACTATGCAAGTGAAATGTAAACAAATATTCCAGGAAAGGTAAAAAAAATCCGCTTTACTTACGTCATTGCCATATACAATGCAGTTCCCTTTCCGTCCTGGACTGAATTCCCGGACAATAAATTTAACGATGCTCCATAATTGACCTAAATAAAGTTGCAAGAAACCGTTAAATATGTCTTGTGTCACAATGAAATGTTAATGATGGGTTTAGTAGCTATGTGGTACACTCCTATAGCACCCACAAATAGTCAATTGTGTTTTCTCTAAGGTAGTTTGTCACTGAAGTTCTTTTACATATACACAACATTTACTTCATGTTCCTATGTTATAATGGCTGCAACAATAGAGTTTGACACAGATGCATCGATTATTCAAATGGGTTATAGTGTACGTACCTGAAAACATCTCAATTGAATGAAATAAATACTTTTCTATGCTTAATTGTAGGGGGGTTAAATAGATGGTAGGGGTGGGTATTTTTTCAAATATTCATAAAATTGGGGTCATAAAAATGCAATTGGGGTGATTTTTGAGATTTTCTCAAGGATTTTCAGCCTCCTTGGACTTTTTTAATGAAAATATCATAAAATGGGGGGTCATTATCACATGAAATTGAGCGGTGAAAATTTTGAAAAAATTGCAGCTTGTCAACACCACCCCCAGCCCCACATTAAGAATGGAAGAGTACATTTCTCACTGAAAAAGGAATATCAATCTAAGAGTTGATGTTCAATAACTTTCACAGGTAACCCACATTCAGCTTGGTTTCAATAGAACAACTTCACTGTAGAGCTGATGAACTTACTTGCTAATACAAAAAGAAGGCTATAACCAATAAAAATATTACAAGTTAAGTTCAAATCTCCCATATCTATAATGATTGATTCACATTGTACTTCATGTAATGTAAACAACTTTGTAGACTTTATTCAGACCATTTGAAAACTTAAGACTTAGTATTACGACAGATATTGAAAAAAGAGTAACCTGAAAACTTTCAATAAAATATCATTTTTTAAGTAGAGAAAATCCAATAACTAGGCATAGCTAGGGACGTGATTCACAGAAGCATTAAAAATAGAGGGGAATGGGGACAAATTTCAGGGTGTATAAGACAATTTCATAAAATAACACAAATAGCTTACTGTAGAGACTACATATTTACAAGGTGAGAGCAAGTACATTGTTGCCCTTAAATAGTACAATATACTTTAATATAGCATGAAGCAAAGTAGTAATCATATTTGATCGATAGATAAGCTTTTCGCCGATTCTCTTCAGTTGATCTACATCGGTAATGAATAGCACACAAAGAATCTATTTACACAATGGTAAGGATCGAACAGTTATGAAAATGGTAGAGTCCGTTTACTGAAGAAAACAATTCTGGGGTCACTAGTGCTGTAACAACTCTGAACGGTTTTCTGTTGTTATTGTTCCTCTCCTTTGTTAGTGTACGTCCAATCGAATTTGTTTTTTATAACTGTTCGATCCTAACTATTGTATAAATTGATTCTTTGTGTACTATTCATTACCGATGTAGATCAACTGAAGAGAATCGGCGAAAAGCTTATCGATCAAATATAATTACTACTTTGATTTATGCCATTTTTAAATTTTGTAGTACCAACAATATGTTCAAGTACAATATATGTTCTCTTGATGACAAGGCGTGTAAAAACAGAAGGCAAATCCCTTAGCACAGTAATGGTGATCCACTGTAGTGCACAGTTGTGCAGAGACAACAGAACTGCTGTTATTAACATGGCCATCTCTTAAACTAAGGTTAACTTACTGTATTTGTTTGTAGCATTGACATGTTTACCTCATAAGTCAAGGCAATAAGTGAACTCTGTAAATTTTTGCTGACGTCATAAATGCATGCTTTCTAACTGGCAGTATGTTCTGCTACCATCACATTTCTTCAGCCTACTTAGTTATAATAAAATGTAATTCATGGCCCTCTGGACCTGCTTTCTGTTAACCAAAATGTTTCTTATTGCGCAGAGTGTTAATTTGGAATTTTCAAATATTCATTCTACAACAAGAAATATGCTATCTACAACATTAATTGGAAAATGGCCTTACAATGCCATTGAGAGATGGCTTCCCTTTTGACTCAAGAGGCCCTCTGCTTTGTGAAGAGGCTCCCACATGCATACAACAAAAGTTTACGACATTATGACTATCGTTGCCCTGTTAAGTCTTGGCATAAATGCTCAGAAAGATACAAAACTAACAAGCTCACCCAGGGCTCCAGTAAAAGTTACAAGGGATAAAACAGGTGACATCCTAGCTTATCTTTGAATATTTAGTTGGTAATGGCACATCACATACTGCCTGCCACTTTGATGGGTGTCTCCCTCGGATATTTCCTGAAGGTAAAAGTGTTCTCTACATGATAATGATCTGGTCATTAAATCCAAATTCATGTGCTGATGGATTGTCAGAACGTCTTCCATGTCTTCCTTGGTAGCCAAAGCATTCTTCAAGGACGTCTTGCATAAGTCATTCGGTCAATACATATGTAAAACCATGTTGCAACAACAATTTCACGATCCCAATAGTTTAATTAAATGTGACAATAAATCCCTCGTAAGTCTGTTTCGAAATAAACATCTTAGAATGTTCTTCAGTTGCCTGCTCTCCTGTCCACACACTCTTCCCAAACATTCAAGTATCCGAGGAACTCCTCCTTCATCCACTTTAGTCTCAAATCATCCACAGAATAGTAAGACGCAATATTTCTGCTTCTTTTTCTTCTGTGCTCGTTTCGGGAGTGTTTCGGGAGGTGTAACAATTGAAATAATGCCTTTCTTGTTTCATTTCCTGGACAAAATTCATTAGCAACACCTACTAAGTTTATAATGCCTGCCTCAAACTTATGAACAGCCAGTAGCATGCAATGATTGAGGCGATCTTGTTTTGAGGTAGTGCGCAAGTATGTACAGATTCGTCTCACTGCTAAAGGCGATCTTTCACTTATAGCATTTGTTGCTGGTGGAAAGAGCCATAACCTAATCACAGTTTTCTCTTCACTCATGAGCACTCGTTGATGTTCGGATAGGCTGCGAAAAGTGTCAACAACTTATTTCACGGACACAAGGTCCTTTTTATTGGAAAACAAGGTTGCCAGCATTTCCAACTGTACTTCTACGGACATTTTATTCAAATCATCTCGATAAAACTCGCAGATTGTGTTAAGGCAGTCTCCAAACGGTCTTTGATTCCCTGCACTGGTCAGCAGATCTTGATGCTTCTGATATTTTTCAAGGTAGTTTCCTTGGAGAAAACGGTCTTTTATGCAAAAGATGACTGTGCCGAAAACTTCAAAATAGATCTGTCGATAAAACGATTTCACATCAGTAGAAAACTCTGCTGGAGCATTACCAATGGAGAAACGAGCTTGATTTTGTCACTTTCGCGGAAGAGTGGGAGATTTAAGTTTCAAAGATTTTGAGTTGGTCTTCGTAGATTCGTATACATATATGTATATCATGGCGAGCTTTCGGAAGATTTCTTTACTTCTTCTGGCAACTGCCACTTACTTTCCTGGACATTTTATACCGCTAAAAATATTTGTTTACATCTTAAAATTTCCACTGTTTACAAAAGGATAAAAATACTTATTAATGTATGAGGTAAAAAAAAAATTTTGTTTACAAAATAAAATTCCTACTTCTTACAAAACGACATAATACTTACTAAAATACTAAAATGTCCAAAATGCAAGACTTGTAGGCTCTAATATGTTTGAAGCACGACCAAACCTTTTCGGGCCAGGTTAAACAATTATAAATCGCAATATCGCAACTTTATCAGAAACAACTGTGGTGAAAACTAGGTAGTTTGATTGAACTGTTTGAGCATTTTAATAGTGAAAATCACGGGGGTATGCAGGATTGGGGGTTTAAGCTAAAGATAATGCAGACACAAATATTCTTACGCCAGAGGGAACCTTCTGGCAGTGCAAACTGAAAACCTTTAAACCCAACGGGCTGAATGAAAGGAAGGTACCAACCACTTTAAAAAAGGAGAATTTAGGGGGGACAACATATTCAACAAGCTCCCAACCAATTATTCGGGGGAGTGGGACCTAAAGACCGCCTTGGTATGTCTGCAGTTGGGCCCGACCGCCTTTGTCGTGCGGGGTGACCCTTGCGGCGTCGGCCCCTTAATGGGGGCGAGGCCTTTATGGTGCTTTCACCCTGCCCACACTGGTAGGTCTCTCAAGACGGCCCTCTGCATTCATCACCTTGGCCCGACACAACCCTACATATTGCGATTCTCAAGACGAGACTGGCTTGGCATACTTACTCTCCAAATTAAACTAGTAACCCATTGGAAACTCTACACTGTCAGAACTACGTTAAGAAATCCAAGATAGTAGTCATTTTCTTTCGTTATTTCGTTTGTTTGCTTAAGCTGGTATTTTAGTGAGTATTATGTCGTTTTGTAAGATGTAGGAATTTTATTATGTAAACAAAACAAAACTTTTACGTGGTATTTTAATAGGTATTTTTGTCGTTTGTAAGTATCGGGAGTTTTATTATGTAAGCAAATCTTTCAGCTAGTATAACGAGTAATCTTATTCTTTTGTAATCAGTAGAAATTTTAAGATTTAAACAAATATTTTTTAATGGTATAAAATGTCCAGGAAAGTTGGTGGCAATTTCCAGAAGAAGGAAAGAAATTTTCCTTCCAAAAATGGTCGGCCTTACTTACATGTCACTAACACATAAGAAACCGTTCATACAATAAACTAATAAATAATTAAAAGCCGCTGGAATGATATTCTTGTGATTGAATGCCCCTAAAATTAAACCATTTCACTCGAGTGTAAAATACCTAAGCTTTACTTGATAATGGGTCTGCTATTCCAACAAAAATTATTACAAGATACGAATTTACTGCAACGTCCGAATGCCAAGTGTTTAGAATGCCAGCAAGTGGTGATGTCGTAGTTTGACCCACCTATCACTACCTCGACATGGTTCTGAGGCGTGATTAGGCACAACCATTGATTTAATAGTCGCTAGATTGATAACGAGGCTAAAATCTATTGTTCTCCTTGTGGCAAGCATGCAGAGTTA
>JAAAKL020015494.1:0-11462 GCA_010016065.2 Carybdea cf. marsupialis auct. non (Linnaeus, 1758)
CTCTCTCTTTAACTCAATTTTAACTTGAGCTGTATTTCGTAATTGTAGGTGGTTTTTTTTTTATCCCACGGTTTTTGTATAGCCTTTCCTGAGTTACATCTTTTAGTTAAGTTTTGTTTATTCACAGGTCAGAATGCGAAATGAAAAAGCTAACATGCGGTCAAGTTGTCATGCCTGCTTCACTGGACAGATGTCTTATGACAAGTAATTGCAATAAAACTTGTGACTCCAGAATAATATCTGTCTGTGGCTCAGATGGTAAAATCTATAGAAATGAATGTGAGATGAAATCCCAGAATTGTGGGTAAGTGTTATTTTAGTAAGAATCCTACCATACTAAACAAATATTGCAGGTATACAAATCCAGTTTTAGGATGATTAGTATGTTTACTCGGCTATTAATTATATCCTGGTATTTCCGATACGTAATATACTCACTCTTCCCCTTCCCTAAAGACAATATCATGCAAATATACCGGATTTTATCTCAATTATTTTGTTTTGATTCTATTCCAAACGATCCTTAATTGAGGCGTATCTTTTCTTAGTAATAGACTCTTCAGTGGCCTGTCTTAGCTTAAAAAAAATCTTTCAAGAAAGCATGTCCTTCAATAGTGAATATCTTAGTAAGACTTTCAAGTGCTTTCGCTTGAAATATACCTAATTTATTACCAATTAGGATTGTTTTTATTTTAGAAATGTTTTTTCTATGTAGAAATTAAGTAAAATAACTTCATTTAAAATATTTGGAAGGCAAGTAGACATTAAAAGACCCTTTTCTGGTAAATCGTCTTATGTGCCTGCCACATGTCTGAAGGAAGGCAGTGGATATCGAATTTTAGTTCCCATTTAGATAACCATTCCCCTGTCACATAAATTGAGGAAGTCATTTTTCATGCTTGGTGAGACAACAAGTCATCGGTGAAGTCATTGGTAGTTGCTGGAAGACACAGTTGTTCTTTTTTTACCCCTGCGGTCAAAAATACGAGCGGCATGACTTGTGTCGCTTGCATTATTAAATAATGCTTGGTGTCACCAAACTCTTTTCCATAACGATTAATTATTATCTAATTATTTATTTACCAAAAAGTAATTTCTGTTTTTGTAAGCAACTTCAATTTTCATTTCAGTTTGTTGTTGCTTATCTTTACATGTTGGTCCGCTTAACATGAAGTTTCATGACAATCTCTGAGTTCACAAACTAGTAGAAACAGACATTGACATAGTCTTGACACCTTCCTCGACTAACCTGTTGTGCCTTCATCAGTCGGAAGCATAACTGCCTCTTGTATAGCTTTCAATTCACCTGTTATTTACTGGAGTAGTTTTTAATTTCATTAGTAGTATGCGTCTTTGGAGTATCAACTATTAACATGAAGAACATCTCAAGGAAAACAAGTGAGCATGTGGTCGACACAAGCATTTCCGTCCCTCTACTAGGAACCCAGATATTTATAGAATGTTTTTTGGGTTAATCTGAACCTCGGGATTAAGAAAATGAGGTTCTTAGAATATAATATCGACGTTGTGCACGCTTAAAAGAACTGCCAAAAGGGTAACCGTTTTCTTATTCTTCCCAAATGCCCCAAAACAGGTTTTTCGTAATTATGGGTAACGTGTACTTACATGCGACGAAAAGGACAGCTACGACACCTGCCTGTAGTTAAATGTCACTCCAAGATATTAGCTTGCCACTAGAAGCTGACCTACCGTAGTTTTCATAGCGACTTATTGAACGTATAGTTTTCTGATCTTTTCGCAGCCAAGCTCCGTCAATGTTGCTTTCCCATGGCACTGGTTATTCAATCGGCTTTAGTAATTTACGCTCTTCATGCACAGGGTAATGTCAGGGCGAGGAGCGATGGTTATTGGGGAAACGGACGCTCTATCACAATCAACAAACGTAGATCTACTACTTCGTTGGCAAGTATGCTTTTTTGTTGTAACCAGTATCTGTTTGCATCTTATAGAGAAGACGATCGGCCAAAGATGAACTGTTAATGAGGGAGTACCTGAACGAAGGAGATTTAATAACAGTATCCTTTACGACAAAACACTGGAAGACCATGTTATGTGTTAAAAGAAATAAAAAGTAAATTTTTGTTATATAACTTTATTTGCAGTACAATGAATCGTAATTGCTACCTTTTGAATGCATTATTACAAAAGGGCACTGTGACATGACGTGAGATATGTAAATTGAGAATAGAAGAAGCGCCTCTCCTGGTGTTATTCAGCCGTAAATATGTACTGTGAACGTCAGTAGCATGATCTTGAGATTATGGCTGTTCTGTGAGCACGTAGTCGACATGGCACTATCGTTATTACAGAATTTAGAATACGTATTTGTTGTCAATAAGGTGTTATTAAATATGAAAGTGTATTATATTTTTCCACAAAAAAGGTGACTTCAATCAAAAAGGAAGTGGCGAAATGGCGTGCAACCTCAGCTGCTGGGAAAAGGGGACGTTAACCCGTGAAGAGACACACACAGAGAGAGAATTCCTCGCTAAATGTTATATCTCTTTTCAAGGCTGTGCATCCTGCTTGGATGACCCTTTAGCTATTACCATGAAGATACAGTTGTACACAGAGTTAATTTATATTAGAATTATTTATGATATATTATGATCAATGATAAATTAGAACAGTAAATAATAATTAATAATAATATATATTTAAGTTTTTAAAAAAAGCTTTTTCAAACAATTTTTTGCAACAATAAGCTCCATTTTTAACAATATAAACTACGCATTCTTGTCAATACAGCAAGTTTAAATGCAATTAGGCGGACAGCTTATTTTGCTTAAAGAAGTTTTTTGCTGATCCTTCATGGCATCATCCAGACATCTACGTCTTGCGGTGTTCAGCCTAACTTTAAGATCTTGAAAGTATGACGAGTACTGTTTATCTTGCACTCGATGCATCGTAATGAATAATGTCAACCCAAACATTATATTTGGTCGAGCGAGGCGAAGATAATGCAATAAGAATAGCGTTTACTCATACGTCAGAACTTTCAGCTGCCAAGATTCATACATTTATCATGTTAAGGACAGTACCTGGCAGGAATTTTGGGAGTAAAAGACAAATATGTGGGGGAGCGTACGCGTAAATTTGAAATGGCATTTGGTTGGAAATCCGCTGTCCTTGCGTGTCCATCTTTCCTGTAGATATTATTGACTTGCCTTACTCAAGGCTGGTATACACCATCAGTTTTTTCCTCCGTTTAATTATCCATCCCTTCTTTCCTGATTTATTGGAACTTCATGATCCAATTTTTATCTGCTCATTTTCGGCATCACGGATTATTATGCACGTGCTTCTAGGATCCGTTTTTCTCTGCCACTGTACTCAGTGACCTGACAATTTGTTCGTCCTGTTTTCTAAAGCATACAATAACCAACTTCCATTCGTCCACTAGATTCCAGTTCCCTAGGGTTAGCATTCGTATTCGTCAACTGTTTGTCGTGTTTAGCTAGAGCTCACTAATGACGTCATTTAACGATAGCTTCTGTGGTCAACGACAGGTATTTATCACACACGAGGATTAAAATTATATGTTGAATGAAGATTAAACATGTCCAAATTTGTGAAAATGTTGAATCGGCGGGACTTTTGGTCCGTTATCATATGAACAGGAATGAGACTCGAAATAACTGAAGCTTTTATTTCCACCTAGAAGCACATTCTTGAAAAACCATTTTAAGAGAGGGCTAGCTACCTGATTGGGATATTCCGTTACTTTAAGGCAAAGAGTTCTGAATCATCTACGGATTTTATGTGTTTGGGTGTACGCGAACTAGTAATATGTTGGGGATGTGAAAATTCAAGTATCTTAATCGAGTGAAGATTTTATATATTTGGGACGATCCAAATTGGTAGTAAGTTGGACACTGGATAACTATGATACTTAAATCGATTTGATGTGTTTGGGTTGACTCAAACTGTTATCAAGTTCAGTACTTGAAAAGTTCGATGTCTAGAAAAGACCAGTCAAAGGGGTTGAACTATGGTAAGGCTTACAGCGGTCCCACTGTTGTAGCCAATTCTAAAAGATGCAGCAGCACAATCACTGACTTGCTCATTCACAGACAGACAGACAGACAGACAGACAGACTCACTCACTGACTCACTGACTCAGTCACGCAGTCACTCACTCACTCAGTCACTCAGTCACTCAGTCACTTAATCACTCAGTCACTCACTCTCTCAGTCACTTAATCACTCAGTCACTCACTCTCTCATTCACTCACTCATTCACTCACTCACTCACTCACTCACTCATTCACTCATTCACTGACCTACTGACTCTCTCACTCTATGACTGCTTGTAGTGCTGATGTGGATAGAACCCGGGACTTTCCGAGCTAATAGCGAAACAGAAATAAATTATGTCGCTGCAGGTGGTGAGAATTCGGGATAGAGTTTCGGGATGAACTTAGTTCCTACCATGGAAAATATGCCCGAGTGAAAAAGATAAGTTTCACTATGCTTGATGTTATCCTTTCTGTTGAGAAAAGTAGACCAAGAATGCGGTGGGGAAAACTTGTTACCTGGCGTTGGATTAGAGTGCCTTGTAAGTTTATCTGACGAGACAAGAATATTCCCCCAAATCTATAATCAGTGTCAATTGTCCGTGTTATGTCTGCCATTAACATAGTATGGAGTTATTACAATTACAAATGAACCTTGACAGCTATTACAGGCCGAAGTGCAGTCAGTGTTCGCTGATGGATCTTTATCATTACACACACGTAGCTTAAAGTATGGCAAGGTAATAGCTGAGATACATTTCTTTTTAGTTGACTCTTGCTGCCTTTTTGCAGTGATGCAGCAGCCAGATGGCTGCATCCCACCCATTAAACAGCTCCTATTGCCTTGAATTATGAACTATTATTATGCATTGGAGGGATATGTTTTGGATTTTGGCAATATCTAATAACGTAATGTTCTATGATACAAAATTTAAAATTTGTTCAAGCATGTAGAGTCAGTTTTAGATCCAAACTGAAGGGACGTCTGGATCTTTGAGAGGTCACTAAAGTCTCTTAGTCGTGAAGCACAGTCTCGCCGTAATCAGGATAGTTGTAAGTTCACTCTCCTATTTAATGATTAATAGTGTTTGCGAGTATCAAACAATCGTAAATACAAAGATTAGTTTAAGGTTCTCTTACAGCATGAAAGTGTGTTTTGTTTTAACTTTCGCCGTTCCAGAGAGTAAGACTTCAAAGTGCATTTTATGAATTCCCAAATGATAAAACCTCGCTTGATAGTCATCTAGTAATTTCTGACATGTTGTATATCCCCTCCAACCTTCCCCCCCGAATATGACAAGCAACAAAGCTATTACTTACATTTCTCTGTTAACTAAGTATTCGAGAATAGGGTTAAGTAAACAGTTCCCAAATAAGTCAGTCGACTGGCGATCTAAGGCTGGAGCGTGGCAAAACTTATTGAATTGGTAATGCTAAAGTGGTTGGTAACTCGTATGGTAATAACTCCTTATTTGTTGAAATTTTATAATATGTGAAGTAAGTGCAGCCTGAAAAGCCAGTATATAAACATAAACGCAGAAGGTATTTTGGGAGGCCATATTTCCTTATGCCACCATATTTGTACCTTTCGCAATTTGAAAACCCTGGATTTTGATGTCCTGAATTTTACCGTTTGTTTATCTTTTGATTTTGAATGTATTAAGTAGTCAGTTTTCTGGCCGATTTATTTGCAGTTACCTCAGGGTGTTTTCATTAAAGTGAATCCCCGGTTAATACGAAGATGCAAGACACACTACCATAACTTAGCATGTGGTGCTACGGTTATACTGGGTAATAATGGATACATTTGGATTGGACCACTTATGTCCTCAGAGAGCGACTTATCTTTATGGGACACAGATGTGCAAATAAAGGTATGATTACCGTGATTAAACTTATGAAGGTTGCATGAGAATTATAACATAAGCATAGAACACGCGTGAATGAAGGGATATTTTCAGGACAACTTCAAAGAAAGCTTGGTTACCGGAATTGTTGGTCGGCGAATTTGCCTGTGTGTGACCTCCTTAAACTTACTAGCAAAGAATTATCAAACTAATTTAAATCAGTTTGTCCTAAATTGGTCAGCTGTGGTTCTTGTAAAAGTAACGTGGTTCTGCATCTCCTCTAAGACTTTTTAGTAATTTACTGTACTGAGGAAGAGGAATTGGACAGCTCTACTGATGCCAAGACAAATTAAAGTATAAATGTACAATACTTAAATATTATTGTGCAGAAAGTTTGAAGAAGTATGGCGTGAATACATATAGTATGTATATGGCCTAACTTCCAACTTTTTAATTTGGAGACTAGTTGTATCAACGTTTAATTTATGAAAGAAGTGACAACATCTACAAATCTTTGGGTTTGACAGGCTATGCAAATGCAATGCACGGATCTGTACATTTATTTAAATTAAACCCATGTGTACCAAAAATTTATCAACATAGAGACTTCACAGAAAAAAATTTCAAGTCCTTAGCTGCCAAGATACTCCGTATCCTGCCCTTGCCAGCTTTCATAATCACTGCTCTTTAGATCATGTAAATCTCCCAAAATAACAAAAGCAGTCCTTTGGTATCCTAAACTGTAAGGTGCCATCTTCCGTCTTTGACTCAAGTTTGCCCTAAAGTTATTGAGAAGATCGGTTTGAGTCCACTTTTCCCAACAGTTTGCGTAAGCAAATTTGAGACGAAATTTTGCTGGCCTCGCCTGAAAGCCGATTTGCCGGAGCAGACTTGGGGATAACTTCGTCAAGTTTATCCACAAATGAACACGTTGTCTTGTCACCGCTTACAGTCTTAATGCTCTGGCAAAATCACTTATCGCAAATATGAGTGGACACTCGGCATAGTTCTTGGGACTCACTTCTGCAAAAGTGCTGAACATTGTGTTTCGCTTTTTTTCCAAGCTTTACACTTACTATTCAATGCGAAAAAAGCTGCGTTCCTTTCATTACCATCTTTTTATTTGACAGAAAATTATGCATTTTCAATTATTTTTGTAAGCAGCATTAAGTAGTATTGATTTCTACTACTTTATATAGTTTATTTATATGTGCTTAGCTGTTTATTTTTATTTGTTTGTCAGTTTATTCATATTTTTTTGGCTGTTTATTTTTCTAATGTTGTGATTATTAACCTTTCCTTTAACAAGGAAATATCACAACCTGAGCGCGAAACAATCGTCCGATTGAGGAATTGTATTCTGGCCTTGGCAGAACAGCAGATGATGCTTTATGACACGAGTATTCTTTACTCATACGAGGAATCACTGAAATATCAGGTAAATTGATGTTAACTATAGCTTTGAACATGTTGAATATGATGTTGCACTCGGGCACTATTGTAGTGGAAACTTCACTGCCCCACAAGTTTTATCCTCGTTACTTTGAAGGGGTAATGGGGGTATTAAATGTCTAATATCTAAGATATAGCAATGCAGATTCAAGCAGTGCTAGACAGTAAATACAAGTAGGTGAAGTGTTGGTTCAGACGTTTTACCAAGTCTTTATCAGTCACTTCTAAAGGCGACTGGAGTATTGACCAACATTTGCACCCGATCATTGTTGCTTGCTATCAGGGCAGTTGGTCGGGGCCATCGGCTGTTTCCTTTGGATGAGAAGGGCATACTTTCGAGACGACGTTTCAGGTACAAGTTAAACAAGATTTAACGACGGTTCATAGGTGGTTTGCAGAAAGTAGAAAGCAATGCCTTCGTTTGAGACGATCATTTTTTCTTGACTTTTTCGTCAGATGGATTCTTTCAATAGGAAACGCCTTTTAACACCATCATCTTCGTCACTTCATTTTTAGTATTTCCCTCTCATCTCTGTGATGGTACCAACCTCTCTCTTTCTTTTATTATTATAGTTCCTTAAGATACCCCGTCCGGTCTCACCCTGTAGGTATTAAAGAATTTAAAACACTTAACCCCTCTTGTCATTCTCACTACCCAACGTCTAAACCGTAATATATTTAACATGGTGCTGTCCATTATCTGTTGTGCTTTAATCTTCTCTGCACAGGCTAAAGACCTGCTGAATGCAGACGTCCAAGATGAAGTAGTAGATAATACCAGGCAGAAGTTGCTTGCACAGCTATAACAAAGACAAGCGAGCAAATACGGGGTGAGTACCTTGATTTCTTGCGTTCTTGAGTTACTTGACTTTCCTGTGCAGTTCCTCAAGAGCCTTTCGCCTTTCTTGTTCACATAACATTTTCACCTCTTAATACCTTAAAAATTTCATTCCAATATCAGCATTGGAGTTTGTATATTCCCACGAATCAAGTTGGTGGGCATTTGGATGGTCCACCACTGATAAGTCGTTTCGGAAATTTAAATGCACAATAACTTGATTTGCATGTGTAAATACCACAGAATTGCAAGATATTCCAATGTTTAATGTTGACATCGTAGTTGTAGACTGAACTTTATAGTAAATGGGAAAGGTGTTGTAGCGGTTGTCGTAGCTGAAATCCTGAAGTGTAATAGATGAGCGAACATGCAAGACCTACTTTGTTAGGTACTGTTACCTTAAGATTTTTGTGCTGCTAGAAAAGTCCCAGGTGCTCTTGGCGTCTTAAGATTAGAATATCGGTTGTATGAAATTTTCTTGAAAAATAAATTGGATAAGGTGGTGTTTTAAAAGAGATGTACTTAACTTGGGTCAATTTTGTAAAGCATTATTTAAATTCAGGTGGTCTCAAAATGTTCTGCCCAAGTGCATCTATGTCTCTCATTTATTCTCCTGCTTTACAAATTTCCATTTCATTATGTCCCAAATTGCTACCTACCTTTATTCAAAACCTCTATATGTCAGGTTCGTCAGAGTACTTCATCCTAAGAGTCATTTGAAATACGGCAAAGATCGTTTACGCGGATAACAAAGGAAGTTCTCAATTTTTGTAGCCGTTTCCGAGTCACTGACGCCCTTAGCCTTGCCAAGCTACCCAGATTGTTGGTTTTTAGGCGCAACCATTGCCTTAAAATTAGGAGCCACTACGGCAGAGTTGTTAAGGCTTTCATCCATGACCCATTGGTCTTTAAGGATGAACACCAACCCGTCGGTTGGAATTTTGACCAGAGAGACTTGTAAACTCTGCTACCTGTTACAACAGTTACGGTGTTGAGACTTCAGGAAAACGAGTGCTCAGTACTTTAAAGTTTACTCAGTTGTCAAGATAGAGCAAGTTGCCACCTGCCCTGTTCCCTTCGAGCTTTGTCTTTTCCAGGTAGCTGTTATTATTCAGATCAAGTCATAGCCCTACTTAACCCGCAAGCTAGGTGGAACCCCAAAGGACATCGATCCAATTACCCTGTCCTGCCTGATTAAAGATGAGGTAGAGATGTTTGGGAGTGAATATAATTACGTCTCCCTTCTCACAAACAAATGAGAGATTCTTAATACCAGCAGCGATAGATGACCCGCTCGAGAAACGTTTTTGAAATTTTGCTGGAGTAATAGGTTAAATGAATATTTTATCCCCTCCCCAAGCCTCCAACCAAAAAGAATGATTATGTATCGATTCAATGAGCCACCACTTCTTCCATAAGTGATTTATACCAAATAATTTAATCTAATCACATTGTTCATAGCAAAATATATTGTTTTTGTGACATGGGTTTTGTAGTGTCAGCTTATCTCCACCGAAGAACTATAAGAGAGCATCAAGTAATTGTCCCCGCTTAATGTAATTGTAGAATGAAATTTTGGATTTATTTGTTCCCTCCAGTTTTCTTAGCACTGTTCAGTAGTCCGTAGAGTCATTTCATGACCTCACCAACTACCTAAAACTGCATACTATATCGCAAATTCTTGTTTAGGTACATCAGCATCCAACTGCCTTTGCATTTTTAGTCAGTTAATAAACAATTTCAGTATTTTCCAATAGGAAGAGTATGACATTTGAGTCTGAAGTCGCAAAAAGGGAACATACATTTAAAACGTCGGCAAGATGGGAGATTGTGGGTTATGAACTCCATATCGGCATAGATAAGACAGTTGATGGAATCGGGAAAGAATGGGGTTTTCTTGAGAATAGAGAGGAAATTGTACAATACGTCTTGTCATTCCTTCATATATAGGCCTACTATACTTAATGGACATGATATCGTGTTTGCAACTATATATGAAGTAGAATAGTAAACGTGTACAGATCTGATTGTCTCTGGTTTTTCATCTCATTCGACAAAAGCATCATCGTATTATTCTACCCTTTGCATTTTTGCAATTTGCAAATTACATTAGTATAATTAAATGGCTTGCACAGAAGATAGAATTAGCAAAGGCAATGTTTAAACCTTACTTTCATTAACTTTCTTAGTGATACTATGTCTCTTGTCATCGTATTTTATGTTGAAATTTGATGGGACTGACAGGAGGGACTGTAGGCATTTAATTTCAAAGACTGGAATGTGAGAAAACCTGAATGATTTGTGCTTTGCAGAAATATTTTCAGTGTATATTGTCGTAAGATCCAAAGTATTCGGCGTCCTTGTGCTGTTTCCTCCATCCACTGGTCTTGCTGTCGCATTTTTGAATAGAAATTCTTTAACCCATCGTTGAAGCAGAGGAAGGGACGTTCGTTAAATAGCGTTATTAATTTAATGTACTCCACTGTGAACACGGTTTGGGAGAGGATTCCTGCAAGAAGCATTTCTATGGCATGATAGAGCCGAAGGAAGTATCTTCTTCATTTCCATACCAATTTTGTGGTTCATTAAACCATATATAAATGGATTGATTGCTCCATTACAGAAAAAGAATGATCCAGCCCAAGTGTAGTACATTGTAATAGTTTTAAGATCAGGTGCTGCAATCGATTGATAAATCGCTACAATGAAAGTGGGAAACAGGGACATAAACATGGTGCAAAGAATCAGGCATACTTTACGCATGTACAATCTCTGTGAATGTACAACACTATGTGCACGATTGGAATAGTTCCCGATGGTATTAAGTCGGAGCAAACGTTCTCTCGACTTGACTTTTCTCGAAATTTTTAAGTAAAAAAAGCAAACTAAAACAACAGAGATTAACAGATACGGTACTATTATCGTGGCAGTATAAGTATTGGGTGTGAAGTCAAACATCACAGCCGTTGCTATACCTATTGCCCAAGATATCCCAAGATAGATGCGTGATCGAATGAACTTCGAGGCTTCTCCCAGAGTATTCTTTGACATCCAACGATATCTCTCATATGAAATCATAACCAGTATTGTAATACTTGAGAATAAACTTCCACAGGCAGTAGCAATTATAATTCTCAGAAGAATACAGTATCCAGTTGATATTATAAGAGTTACTAATACGATGGATGGTGCCTGTGCCCACAACAATGTCAATAAATCTGTCAATGCGAGTCCAGCAACAAGAAGGTTGTGAGATGTCCTCAGTTCCCTTTTTCGAAGGATCACATA
>JAAAKL020015495.1:0-11461 GCA_010016065.2 Carybdea cf. marsupialis auct. non (Linnaeus, 1758)
CAGCGCCGTGCGCGGGGGCTGGAGGTCATTCTTTCTGGAGGTCATTCTTTCTGTAAAGTGATTGGCACCTCTTTCGGCACCTCTTTCGGGCTGCTTCTCTCTGCGGCGGCGCGTCGACCGCACCGGCTCGAAATTCTTAAGCGCCCGCCCCCTGTTTCGAGGCCTTAGCGGCTGGCTCTCGCCGAGCAGGTGGGGCTAGCGCCCGATCCCTGGTAGGTCAGAGTGCTCCAGAGTTCCGCCACGTGGCTCCTGCTCAACTGCGCCCGCCAAGTCAACGATCACCGCTTCGGAACTCGGGGCTGGTGTTGGGCTCCAAGAGGGCGCTGGGGCTTTGCGGCCCCAGCCTGAAGGGCCGCTTGCATCGAAGAACGACGCCGTCGCCCGATCAGGCGTCCCCAAGCTGCATATGAGCCGTGACGAGGATCGCTACCATTACGAGCTCGACCACGAGCGGCGGCAGAATGGACTTCTCGAAGCCGTCGAGCACGATGCCAACGAAACGCCCGATGGCCACAGCCCCCATGACGAAGGCTACGGCGAGAAACCACGCGGTTTCGCTGGTCGCCAGGCCGGCGAGCAGCATCGCTAGACTACCGAGAAACAGCCCACCGATCACGCCGCGGATGGTGTTGAGTCCAGCGGACCCCACAGGATCGATGGCAAAATTCTTGACCATCGACTCTGGAGTGAACATCGACTTCATCCCCAGGCCAATCATCATGAGACAGATCAGGGCGACCAGACTTTGAATGACCAATTCCATCACACTACCTCCTTCGTTGCGGAAAAACCGACACGGGTGTTACACAATTCTGTCCTGCTGTCTTTATTCATCGTCTTGTCTCTTATTGTTGGTGGGTTTGGTTTTGCGGTGTCTCACGCAAACTGGTGCACTGCACGATTGGCGTTGTCCTGAAAAGTAGGATCGCTTAGATCGTTGAACAGGGTTGCTTGGTCGACTACCGGACCTGTTGGAGACCCACCTTTGCTGGCGTAGAACCGACCGCTCTCGAACCCGGGATCGGTGAGCCCATCGACGTAGCGCTTGGCTCCGACTTCGACCTCATGCATCATTCCAAACAGGGGCATCAGCACTCCACCGACATGCTTGAAGAGGAGCTTCTTCACGAATGGTAGGTCATCCATGCCGTTGGTGCCGGTCGTCCCGCCTGGGCTCATGGTGACGAAACGGATGTGCGGATGTTGGCGCGCCATCGATGCCATCCACAACGCGGCGGTCAATTTGACCGTGCCGTACGCGACCATAGGGTCGGTGTGGGTGGCGAACTTCGAGCCGTCGGCAATGGAGGCAAACTCGTCTACCGAAGAGGTTTGAAGAACGGGCCGAGCGATGCCCATCCTCGGAATGCCGCGCGCGGCCTCAGAGCCCGCGTAGAGCACCACGGAAGTGAGCAATTGTCGCTCGAGCAACTCGTCGACGAGCACTGCATGTCCGAGCACGTTGACCGCAAACATGTGCGTCACACCGTTGGGGGTTAGGGCGTTGGGGGTGGTACCACCCACGCCACCAGCATTGAGCACGACCGCGTCGATCGGGCTGTCTAGCGTGGCGACCGCAGCGCGCACCGAGTCGAGATCCATCATGTCCATGAGGACGATCTTAAAGATCGGCCGGCCGGTCTCGGCTTCGAGAGAGGCCTTTGCAGCGAGCGCCTTTGTCTCGCTGCGGCAGGCCAGGTAGATCTTATGAACACTGTCTTGGAGTGCCATTTGGCGAGCGCATTCAAGGCCCAAACCTGCGTTGGCGCCGGTGATGAGGACAGATTGGATGGGGTTCATGATGTGTTCCTTTGAGCTTGTTTTGGATATCATTGTCCAAAACAGTGAAAAAAAAGAGGGGACAGGGTGTCACTTGAGAGCGCGCAGCGCTTGATCAGCGACCACTTGCAACTGCTGCTGGGAAGCGTTGTTCTTGGCCATGACGGCCATGCCGGCCACTTGAGTGGTGAGGAACACCGCCAAGTCGCTCACACTGGCGTCCGGGGGGAGTTGCCCCTGCTCTGTAGCCCGTGTGAGAGCCGCTTCGAAGCCCCGCTGCATGGTAGCCAGACCATTCTGGAGTTGAGAAGCGACCTCCGCGTCGTGGGGAGCGAGCTCGACACAAGTGTTCATCATCAAACAGCCGCGCCGAACCCCCGAAGACAGCATCCGTACACGTGCATTGAGAAGGGAGCGGATACCTGCGATGCCATCGTCGTTGTCGAGTAGCGCAGCGACGTTCTCGTCGTTGAAGCTCACGTACCGGGCGAGGGCCTCGGCAAAGAGCTGTTTCTTGTCACCGAAGGTGTCGTAGAGGCTCTGGCGCCCCAGACCCATGGCCCGCCGCAGGCCGGTCATGGTCGTGGGTTCGTAGCCGTGCGTCCAGAACACCTCCATCGCTTTGTCGAGGACCTCTTGTCGGTTGAATTCCTTAGGTCGTGCCATAAGCATAGGATACACATTATGGACTGCATTGTCCAGAATTGATTTCAGGCAGATTCATGAGCCTCCATCTTGCACGGCGGCTGATCGTGGCGCACGATGCCGATGCTGCGCTCGGTGACGCAGGAAGCTTCCCCCTCCGGGCCGCAACAGGTGGATGGCTGCGATGGCGTGCGGCGAGGTGCCCATTGAACTCTGAGGATCGATCGAACCAGATGCCCTCGAGGGTTTTGACTTCGGGGAGACTTGACATGGTCAAGTTTCGATCTCACGACCACCGATGCGGACGCAGCCAACGGCTTCTCGTTGCCGCCCTGGCGTCGTCGGGCTCCCATCGGGAGGCCGAGCGGCTTCTGCGGGCGGGTCCCGAGAGACTGCGCCAGATTCATGGCGAAGACCACCCGGAGACCCGCGAGGCCCGCGAGGCGCTCGCCGGCCTAGTCGGCCAGCTCTGTGTTTCTGCCGCTTCCGCCAATCCGATTTGAGCCGTTCGACCGAAAAATCGCGCGCGTGGGGGTAGAAGCCCTTCGGATTGACGAGACCGCCGGCCCGGCGGCATCGAGCCTCGACCGGGCTCGCTCGTGGATTCGACCCGAAAATCCCTCAAAACGAGGAGTGGAACGTCCGTTCAGTCAAGTAGACCGCGAAAGTTTGTTCGAGGAAGACGTGAAGATATGGAACCTCTGCGCATCCGCTGCGGCTCGCTCGCTGAGCCCGGGCTGATCCCTCAGCAAATTGGCCATCTTGCGCAGGAGTTCTGAGTCCGCCTCGGGAGGTCGACCGCGGCCCTTGGGAGCGTTTTCGTGGACGGCTTGAATGATGTCGCGAGGAGAATGTAGTTCGAGCAGGCGCTTGACGTCTGCGACCAGATCGGGGCTCAGGAGGCTTTTAGACTTGGCCATGGCTTCGCTTACGCAATGCGGGTGACACGCAGCGATTCTCCTCGATCCTGGAGGATCGCTTCAAGCCGCTCACCCCATTGCGCTAAGGCGTGACGCTTCTCCTCATCATAGCTGTGCCGATCGTAGATCGCGGTCACTCCCGATTCGACGTGATTGAGGATCTTCGACACCACAAGTCGAGAGATCCCCATGCTGGTCATACAAGTCGCGGCCGTTCGTCGAAGATCGTGGGGGACGAATCAACGCCAGCGGCTTTGGCGATTCGGCAGCCAGCCTTCTGAACCGCGCTGATGTGCGCACCTGGCTTCCGTGGGCTCTCGAAGACCCATTTTGAAAAGCCGGTGATCGGCCGAAGATCGGCAAGCAGGGCTCGCGCCTGCCGGGAAAGAGGTACGCTGTGGGTGAGGTCATTTTTCGAGGTCTCAGCTGGAAATGTTCCACCAGTCGCCGTCGATGTCTTGCCACCGCATCGAAAGCACTTCAAGGCCCCGCTGGGCCGTCACGAGCTGCATTTTGAACGTGGTCGCCATCAACAGCTCCTCGTGATCGAGCATCTGCCAGACCGCGCGAATCTCGTCCTCGCTCAAGACCCGATCCCGTTGCCGAGCCTTCGCCGGCATTGGGACGCCGTGGCATGGGTTGAATTCCACGATGTCGCGGCCGATGCCGAAGTTGTAGATCTTGCTGATGAGTGCCTTCTGTTGACGACGATCTAAGAAGGCCGAAATCTGACGGCGACCCGCCGTTTCGAGGGGAATCGTCGCCGCGCGCGTGCGCGCGCGATGTGGGCAGATTTTCGGGAGGCTGAGAGAATGGGGAAAACAAACACGCGAGAGACGGCGAGGAATCGGTTGACCACCACTTCGCCGCCTCTCGCAAGAGGGCCTGGGGATTGCTCCCCGAGCAGATTCAGTATCCCGAGCTTCGGCGGGAAAGTCCAGGCCCTGAGAGGCCATGATCCTTCGACGACCGGACTGCCGCCGCTTCCTCTGCGACCTTTGCTCAGTGGCCTGCTACATCTGCTCATGGTGTGACCGTGGGCATCGATACTGCTCGTCCTCATGCCGCATGCAGGCCCGGCGACGCAGCCTTCGCGAGGCGGGCCAGCGCTATCAGAAAAGCCGCCGTGGACGTCTGCGTCACGCCCGCCGTCAGGCCACCTACCGCCAGCGCCAACGGCAGAAAGTGACGCATCACCTTTGCCCACGCCGTGAACGCTCTGCGAGCGTGAGAGCATGCGCAATCCCCCGCGATTCCTCCACAAGCCCACGCCGCCAGCGGGCGACATCGCCCCGATCGGTCCCGCAGCTGCCGCAATACCCGATCTGCTTCCTCTGCTCCTGGCCCTGTGCGCCGTGGATCCGCCACGATTTCTTGCCCGGCCGCCGTCCTCGAGCCCGTGGCGGGGGCGATCATGATTCCGCCATGGAAACGCGCTGAGATCCGCCGACTCTTCACGATGGAGGGGTGGCGTAAACACACCATCGCCCGGCATCTTGGCGTCCAGAAAGAGGTGCCACTGACTTCGCGGCAGACTTCGCGGCAAGCTCGGACGAGCCAGCTTTTCTTGGTCTTTTTCTCCGTCTGCTGCAGAACAGCGAACCGAATTGCGTCTCATCTCTTATGAGATGAGACGCAGCCTGCCTGGCAAAGCCACAATACCCATCCAACTCGGCGGTCGACGATGAGCCGGCCACTGCGCTATATCCCCGAGGGTGGTGCCCTGGTCGAGATCACCATCAATATGATCCAGGGTCGCTATCTTCTGCGGCCCGACAACCGCGGCCGCGTCAATGAGGTTGTGCTCGGCGTCATCGGGCGTGCCCAGCGCCTCTACTCGATGTCGATCGTCGGCATCTCCGTGCTCAGCTCACACGCACACATTCTTGCCATCCCCGAGGACGCTGAGCAGATGGCAGCCTTTATGCGTCATGTCGGACGTAACATTTCGGACGAGATCGGCCGTCTCCACGACTGGCCGGGCAAGAAGCAAGAGCGCCGCTATCGGGCGATCCAGGTCAGCAACGAAGAAGAGGATCAAATCGGCCGCCTGCGATACCTGCTTGCTGCTGGCGTCGAGGAGCAACTCGTCGAGCGAGCGATCGAGTGGCCCGGGATTCACAGCGCTCGCGCCCTGACTCGCGACCATCCCCTCCGCGGCTGGTGGTTCGACCGTAGCAAAGAGTTCGCAGCCCATCGCCGCGGTGAACACTACGGCCGCTACGAATACGCGACCGAGGAGACGGTGTTCCTGGACGCGTTACCGTGCTGGAGCCATCTGCCGATCAAGGAAAGACGGCGTCGGGTGAAGGAGTTGATCCGGGACATCGAAAGGGAAGCCGCGGCAGAGCGACGAGCGAACGGCAAGCTAGTTCTTGGTGCAGAAGCCGTCATGGAGACCGATCCTCACTACCGACCCAGCCAGCGCGATCGGTCCCCGGCACCGGATTTTCACGCCCGACGCAAAGACGTCCGCGAGGCTATGCGCTATGCCTACACCTGGGTCGTCGTGGAACACGCTCGAGCAGCGGAGCGCTTGCGTGCCGGAGACCGACTGATCAACTTTCCCGAGGGGACTTTTCCGCCCGGCTTACCTTTCATTCCCTTTCCGAGCAGACGCCCACCGCCTTGATGCCGATTCGCGGAATCTTGCTGAGATTCCGCGGACATCAGAGTTCAATTCCCGTTCCCAGCCAGTCTGTCGTGTCGTTAGGATAGGTGCGCTCTCCGCAAGCACCTCGAAAACCGACCTGCTTGTCTTTGACCAGCACTTCACCCGTCCGCCGGGCTGCCAAGCATTTCAGGGGTAGAGAATCTAGGCTTGCAGCGCCGTGCGCGGGGGCTGGAGGTCATTCTTTCTGGAGGTCATTCTTTCTGTAAAGTGATTGGCACCTCTTTCGGTTTGTTTATGGGTGCTATTGTGTCAGCCTGCCTGGCTTGAGTAACCCATGAGCAACCAAGTGGGAGAGTGATGTGGAGTAATCTGGCGTAAAGCGGAGGGTTGCTTTTGAGCGGCCCGGTCTCTGCATGCCTCTACCATCGCGACACCGCATAAGGCTTGAGTTGATTTGCGAGGGATATCGGTATCGAAGACGTTTTGTAACTTGGTTCGACTGCCTAAATACTTCTAAGTATTTCCTGTACTAATCAAACGAGCGTCCTCACGACATACATACTGCTGAGATTCATCGAACCAGGGTAGAGCGCGATCAAATTCTACCAACCCTATCTTAATCATCTGTCCGAGAATCATCCTTGTATCTTGTTCGCTGGCCTTGAGGGCATCTGCAGCCAACGTAGCCGAGAACGGTGTGTCGACATCCATCTCATCGACAATTATTGTTCGCAGCTCAAGTGCCGCCAGAAAGTGCGCCGCGGCGCGTTCAAAGCCGTCTTTCAGGTCACCGTTCTCGATACGCCCTAAGTCAAATCCTTTGACCCGTACCAGATGATACGGAAGCCTATAGAAGATCGAGTGAGGACCCGCGCTCCTAAATTCCTCGGGTCTTCCCTGCTCCCAATGGAGCTTGCTACAGATGTCGTCGAAGCTTTCGCCGCTTAGGTCGAGCTCACCTTGAACGATTGGATCCTCGGATCCCCCTGCCTCGGGCTCGCCACCCAGAATTTTGATCGCACCGGGGCATAGCTCTCTCAGTGGCGCTTGCGACCATGGATGTCTTTCCTCGTTGAAGTAACGTAGCATCGCCTCGATCCATTCTCGGTCTTCTACCAACCCGATTGCGTTATTCCCAGCAAGTGAAAGAACAAGAGTCTTACGAGTACTGGGTGTGTCGTAGCCATGTCCATAGAGGGTTTGCGTGAACTTGATCCATAGGTTCTGAAAAGACTCCTCTAACAACAACCGGGTGTCTCCGTCCATCTCGAGCCGTATCATACCTGCCAGCGTTCCAAGAGCCTCGGAACAACGAAAGCCGACAATTTCCCGTATCTCTGAGAAGAAGAGCCCGGCTCCGCGTTCCCTCTCGTGCAGTACCTTCATTTGGCCGTTCGTTGGATACGTGAAATACGTGGCGTATTCGAAGTCCTCTGCAATCTGGGCTTGCACCTCCTCGGTCAACTCTTCAACAAGCTGGTTGCGTATCTGTTCCCAGAAGAGCTCAGGTACTAGTCGACAATAGAAGGGGCGCAGCCTGGACCAATTGTCGCGAAAGAAAGCCTCATCCCGAAGCGCTGCTAGATCGATCATTCTCTCACTTCCTTTCTATTGGATTCAGATCAGAGCGACCGGCCTGAAACCTATCAAGTTTCCCCGGCTATTCGGATCCTGGCGCCGTTTCGACGAAATTCGAGCAAGCTCGGGGTTGCTCAACCACGATCCTCCTCGCAGGAAAATTGTTTCCGTTTCCGCTATTGGTAGTGTCCATTCCCAGACATTGCCACTCATGTCAAGTACACCACAGGGAGATGCGCCGTCCGGGTACATGCCTACAGCCGTAGTACGCACAATTCGACTCTCCGCTGTGTTGGCGTTCAGAGGCTCCCATACGGCGCCCCATGGATACTCATACTCGGTTTGATTTCCGCAGGCCGCCAGTTTCCACTCTTTCTCGCTCGGGAGGCGGATCTCGTATCCGAGCTTCGAGCCCAGCCAGCGACAAAAAGCCTGGCCTTCGTAAAAAGACATTCCCTCCGCGGGGCAGTTCGCTGTCGGACGATTCGGCTCCCACCGAAATTTCTCGCTATCATGGGCTTCAGCAAACGCACGATACTGAGCGAAGGTGATTGGGTATTTTGAGATACTGATGTCCTCTAAGCCTTGGATTTTGCACCAAATGAGATCCGGTAGGCCATCCGAGCGTAGCCCGACGCCAGGTCGTGTATCTCCGACCAAGGCAAGACGATCTCCGACTTCGGCACGGTGGCGGTGTGACGCCTTGGGATCACTGATCAAATCCATCAATCGGTCGACTTCCGAACGAAGGAACTCGGACTCACCATTAGTGAGAATCGGCGCCCTGCGCTTCCTCATTGCCCGTGCTTCTTTGAGTCGTTCGCCACTCCACAGATAGGAATCGTTTTTACCTTTGTGCGCCCACAACGCGGCTGCCAATCTTACCTGCCTTAGGAGAATCAGGTCATCCTGCTCTCGACGTATCCAGTCACTCAACCTTTCCCAGGCGTTAAACAACGCTTCGTGAGCCACATGTAGAACCGCTTCGCCTCTCTCGGTTGCCGTTAGAAGCCGAGCCTTTGTCATCACCTCGATGAAGTCGAGGGCTGCGGCGTCGTCAGCAAAATCGGCAAGAGGTGCGCGGCGACGGGTCGCGTTGCCGGCTTCATCCACTGCAATCAGGTTACGAAAGACCTTTGGCAAGGCTTCACGAGCATCGCCGCCGAGATCCTTGTACATCTCCTCAGCGCGCCGCCCGATCGCACCTCTTACTCCACCCAGATCTTCGTAATCCTCAAGGCAAATGACACCATCCTCAGCGGCTGCCTTGTAGAGCTCGTCGAGGGTATAGGCCATCAGCGGCAGAGATCCAGGCTGTCCCGCCATATCTATCAGGATCCTCCCAACAAGACCCTCCTCGAGAACGAGACCAGCGCGCTCCGCTGGTTTCGTGATCATCTCGTTAAACGTATCTGACGGTGTCGACAAGGGGAAACTGCCGGCTCCCAGAAGCTCGCTCAAAGTCGGGTCCTCTATACACCGGTGGTAGAAATCCGACCGTATGGTAGCGATCGTGCGGCAGCGCTCATGTTCTGCCAAAACCGAAAGCAGATGGATGAAAGCAACTTCATAGCGGGGAGCAGCAACCGTGAAGAGTTCTTCGAATTGATCGATAAGGATAACCAACTGCGACCATTCTCTCTTCGAAGAAAGAGCGCGGTCGACATATCGACCCACCTGTTGAGGTTCTCGTCTCAGGGTCTCTACCAGAACTCTTGGTACTTCACCGACCAAGGGACCAAGCTTGACGGCAAGAGCTACGAATGGATCGTCGCTTACCTCGCCAGGCGTCAACCGCACACCGCTCCATCTTTTGTTGTCCTCGTACCAGGGAAGGATCCAGTCCTTGCTTCCTGGAATTGCGTTGCTGCGTAACCGCGGTAGCAGGCCTGCTCCCACAAGCGAGGACTTGCCTGAGCCACTGGCGCCGACGACGACGACGAAGCGACTGCGTTCGAGTTTCCGAAGAACCGCGTCGGTCTCACGGCCGCGCCCGAAGAAAATCGGGGCGTCAGCCGTCGTGAATGCCCGTAAACCTGGAAAAGGAGAGCCTGCCCACAGTGGGAGGTCAAAAGGCTCGGGGCGCGGCTTCTGGGGTGGCTGAGGCGACGACAAATACGCCTTGACCAACGAGCGCAGATGACTGTCCAGTTTCTTGCGGAACTCCTCGGGTTCAGAATATTCGTTGTAACCGTGCTCGATTGATCCATCGGAACCGGCGAAAGACTCGAAGAATGCTGCGACTTGCTTCCATTGTTCGTGCTTGGCGTCGAAGTCATGTTCATCCGGAAACAGCGGCAATCGTTCGGTGCGACGATAGACTAGAACATCCGGTCGGCCGACTAGCTGAGAGGCTCGGTACGCGTCCCAATACTCCCACTCTGTTCCAGAGAAATACTTGGAACCATCGGGCTTCTTGTAGCGAGGGTAAGGAAGTGGCGTCCCCATCCTGGACCAAAAAACGACAATCACGACGTCACAGTGCGAGGGCTTCGGCAGGCCCCGATTGATAGCCTCTTGGGGTGTCATGGTGGCCATCATCGGAGTTTCACTGCCAGGTTGATCCCAGGCCACGACTTCCAAAGTGAGTCGTCCGCGCAGAAAAGGATCGTAGGGTAATTCGCTCAACAAATTGCGAGCGAGCGCGCGTTCGTCACCGACATCGCCTGGTGAGGCGAGGAATACGCGGAGGTGGACGGGAAGTTCGTTCCCACTCATTAGTTCTTCTTCTCATCACTGTCCAGGAGATCCTGAGCGAGGCCGAAACCCCCACCATCGCGGCGATTCCGCTCCCGTGCTTGACGAATTTCATCTTTCATTCGAAACCTCCGCATGGCGAGTGAGACAGTCTAATTTGGCTTGCCAAGTTGGGTTCTCTAGTGTTCGTCCCCATATCCAATCTCCCGGACCAAATCCAAAAGTTGGCAGTCGACAACATTGTCAGAAATCGAGGCTACTAGCCTCCCTTTCATTACCTTGGCGCCGAGACCGTGCAGTGTTTTTAGAGTCTCCTTGAGAAGTTCCTTTCCGGAATTCACTGGCTCGCGTCGTTGCTCCGCACCTCCTCAGGGCTTCCTCAGAATTTGATGCCTGGTAGCGTTATTTCTTTGCTCCTGGGCAATTTGTCCAGTGATCTGCTCGCAGTGCTCCCGCCAGCCGCTCAAACTTAGTTAGGTCTTGTTTCGTGTCAAGTTCAATTGACTGGTAGTTAAGAGGCTGCGCACATCAAGTTACCGATTCGTTGACATTCCCCCAGAGCTTGGCATACCAGTATTGGCCCAGGGGAGCACTGTTTCCCGTGCCACAAACGGCCCTCATGGAGCTGCAACTCCACGGGAGCCAGGCCAAGCAAAGGAAATGACCCAATGCTCGACCAAGCGAAGTCTAGCCCGAATCCGCGCCGACTGCCCACCGAGGGCGCCCTCGCACCATCCCCGCAGCAATCCGAAGCAGATCCGGTACCGCTTCCTGAGCCAGCCTCTCAAGCAGCCAAGCCCGACGACCCTCTCTACAGCATCAGGCTTGCCGAGAACCCCGGCACCCTCTGCGCCAGCTGCGCAAAGCAGGAGACCGGTGCCGGTCCGGTCGGTTACCTCGACAATGAATCCGTTTGCGATTTGTGCCTCCTCCAAGGAACTCATGAGCTAGGTATGGTCCTCGCCCTGATCGCCGTTGTTCGCGCCTATGCCGGAGTGAGTGGAGATGCCGAAGAATGGCAATCAGCGCTCGAAGAACTCGGTGCTTTTTGCCTAGTCTATGAACGATTCGCCGCCAAGTCGGGACCGCCAGAAAGAGGTTCCACTGGGACCGCCAGAAAGAGGTTCCACTGACTTCGCGGCAAGCTCGGGCGAGCCAGCTTTTCTTGGTCTTTTTCTCCGTCTGCTGCAGAACAGCGAACCGAATTGCGTCTCATCTCTTATGAGAT
>JAAAKL020015496.1:0-11460 GCA_010016065.2 Carybdea cf. marsupialis auct. non (Linnaeus, 1758)
TCCCAATTGTCTATCTTTTTATTTTGGGACGAGACTGCGTGAACGGCTCCAAAATATGGTCCAACAACCTCAAGAAGGTCTCAATGATTTTTTGATTTTATTAGCATCTCGACTGATGCACGCCATAGTAAAAGAAAAATTTGGAAGGCCATTAAAACGTTATGAATAAAAGAAAATCAAAGCAGCAAGAAACCGGGTTACAAGGATATAATGGATATAGGAATGGTCATAATAAGGAAACCAAAAATGAACCAAACTCCTGAACTATTCTTCCTGAAATTTGAAACAATGGGCAAATATTATTGGACGATAAAACACGAAGTTTCTCCTAATGAAAAATTTTTTAGAGAAATTCCCTTTTAGCAGAAATCAAATAAACTGAATTTTAAAAGGTTCCATTCGCTCATTTCTACGTCTATTATTTTAAAAAGCTAAAAATTCGAAACGCTTAAATAATGTATTCGGATATACATTATTAAGATACTTGTGAAAAAAGGTAACTGAAACCTTAAAAATAACATTTATAAGATAACCGACAAATATAAGCCAAAAGGTAAGTTTACTTTTGTATAGAGAATACATTGTAGTGTTTCTCTTCGTTCATACTGCTTCGTGTTTCTATCAATGAAAAGACTGCCAAAAAGTTACTTCAGATGAAATTTATTTAGTTTGTGCGGGAAAATGGTCTACTCTGAGTGTTTTCATACTTACCCGTTTTCCGTGGTTTGTTGGTGAGTCTTCGCTGAGGGTAATTAGGACGTTTAAATTAGCACGTTTTTGAAAATTTTATTTTCAAAATACTCCTAAATAAGTTTGATGACAAGTTTCTGCAAATCGCCTATTCGATAACAGGAAAAATGTTAAACCACGGGCCTACGGGTCTTTCCCCTCCGCTCTGTAAAGCATGAGACACGCACCTGTCTCACTACAAATTCATGGCAAAGACAGCAGGAGAAACTCATTACCTGAGTAGAAAGTATTTGAATTCAGCAATTTGTCGGTCTCACAACGGAAAAGTACGTAGGCCTCACAAACGTTCTTGAATTACTGGATATTAAAAGATTTGCACATTTACTACAACTGCCAGCACACCTAGGAGACAATGGTACAAGGCAGTGCTTGCCATCATTTTGCCTTCAATAAATGTTATTGCAAATGGCTCCAGAAGAATGGGAACCGTGTTCGCAAATGTATGCTTTCTTAGAGATACACAAAACACATACATTCCTCTATTGATTTTGTTCTCTAAGAAGCGTTCCGTATGTGGTATATCACAAATTTCTGGGTTGAGGTACATGATAATAAACAATTCATAGCCATTTTTTTCGTATATGACTCTATCCATCTATCTATCTATGATATACTACTGTAGTTACGTAAGAATTTTAAGATGTCCTTCAGGAATTTCTTTTCTCACGCTGCTATTCATAAGCTATATTAACATACAACTTCGAACTCTATGATTATGGTCAGACAAAAAACGTTCCATTTCCTATGGTTACTAAATGAGGTTGCTGGTGATAATGAGGAGTCGGGATCGACCTACCGGATTGTAGGCTTAAACTATTGCACTATTTAGAACAGTGGTTAAGTCGCAATTTAGATATAGAACTAAATCCGATTGCATCTAAGAAAGATAATAGCGAAACTTTACTTAAAATGTGTGCTTGTTAAGGAATCTCGATGATATTTATGCACTAAGGTGAATACTGACTATTTGAATTAAGATAAATGACGGCTTCAGCTGGTCCTTTTCGACGTACGAGTTTTTATCTTTGTGTATTGCATGCTAAGGTTAATACAGCTTTTGATTTTCATGATAAAATTATAAAGATTCATTATATATATGTATATTTATATGTGTTTATTTAAGCATCTAGCGATTTCTGGCTAAAAAGTTTATCGGATTTGTGTGATATTCCGAGACAAAAACTACAATTTTCACGTTTCAATCTGATTCTCCCTCAGTATTTTTCTATTATTAGAGGAAATGAACATCAAAAAATATGATTTCCTATATAAGTAGTCCGGCAGACAAACTAACAATGAGGGAAGACTCAGCAATTCAAGAAACACGAATGCATGTGGTACTGGCAAAGATCTAACCAGGGACCTCTCACACCGAAAACAACGATTCAACTATTGCGCTAAAGAAGTAGACAATCCCAATCGATCTTGATAAGTACATAAATAACTATGTTGCTGCTGGTGATGAGAAATTGAGATCGACCTCCTGTATTGTCGACTTAATATATAACGAATTAATATAAGTGCCATCGATCTGCAAACGGTTCTGGAGAAAATACAATGCTGATTATATGTCGTTGATTAAAATAGGTATAAAACGAGAAAGAAAGAGGGATGGACACTTTGTTAATGGGTAGAAAATTTTTCTGTACAGGGATGACGCTTCGGCCATTTTTAACAATACGTTATAGAAAACCGTCGATATTTTGCAAGTCTTTAATAGTTTTAGAGTGACAATTACTGCCACTGTGAACATTGACAAGTTTCTTGATGGTACATTAAATCTAGAAACCCGTTGTTTTAACTCGGATCTTCCAGTATAGATTCATGCAATCTCTAACCATCAATCAAGTAAAATTAAACAACTCCCTAAGTCTTTTTAAAACAGACTTTCAAAAATTTTCTTTAGCATAGATAATTTAATTAATCGTCGTCGATTGATTAGAACACAGTCTCTCAACGAACTGATTTTTCTCAGTAACGCTATTACGAACACAATAATAGCACGTCCTATGAGAAAAGGCAATGGCAACGAGAACGAAATGAAACAAGGTTCAAGTAGCCAATACAGAATGTCAGGACAAAGGAACGTAGCTGGCACCATCCTACACTTAATGAACAAGGGTTTTTCCACGTCCTCACCCTTACACAAGCTCTTCTACAGAAATAATGTCAAAGTTAGTTACACCTATTATCAAAAACTAAAGCAGATGATGGAAATGAAAGCAACTAAGTCCCGTCTACGGTAGCCCCGTCTGTTCGACTGTGTGGTTGCAACTGTAGAAAAATGGAAATTTGCCTTAGAATAGGAAGTACAAAATTGCTCCTCGTGTGTACCAAGCCGAAATCGTTTCTTAGAGCGCACCCGAGCAAAATGTTTACATTTGGGTCACAGGTGGAGAATTCAGGAAGCGCTACCGGAATCATCAAAAGACCTCAAAATGAGATCTTTTCCTCCGATACCGAACTCTCGAAGTAGTTATGTAACTTAAAACTGAAATCAATAATCGACATGGGAATATGTTCCTGTCAGGAAACTTCGTAAACCATGCATAACAGATAGGTTTTATTGTCTAGTTTGTCGCCTGCAGACGAATAAGTTAGGTATCATTCTTTATTGTAGTATGCTACGTACTAATGCAGTTCAATTCTATGACGCTTGCCGTTGGCATAAAACTTAAAGTTACAACAATCGTATCATTGCTATATATACACATATATATATTTGTTTTTATATATTTCTACAAATTTTTTATATTTATATATCTATATAAACAGCCCTTGCAACCCTTTAACCTAGACAGAGGAGCTGTGATATTCATATAATGTTTTGCAAAGTCACCAAAAATAACCACCTGGGTTAGCAGGAGTGACTTGAACAATCTTCCTGAAACTTTTTGTTTTGACCTCAAAATTTAGTTAGAAGTATTTTGCAAATTTTTGCTAATTAAATTTTCTTTTCTTAAGCCTAACTAAAAGCTGCCCACAAAAAAGACAAACTGTCTACTGACAAAAAACATCCAACAAAAATTAACAAGTTTAGGACTGTCAAACTAAAAATTCCAGCTCTTAGGAATATTGTCTCTCCTTTATTACAAGAGTTTCTTGAGACAATCTACTAGACAAAATGTCACTTTTTAGTCAATTGAAGTAAACTCTTAACTTATTATATACACCTCAGATGTTAAAACTCTACAGTAAATAGTCCAACTTCAAAGTTTTACTAACTGCACGAACTACTTACGGCTTTTCAAGTATTATTGCTACAACCCGCATTGCCTCTTAAGAAAAAATGCTTTCGATGAAAGTACGTAAAGAAAAATATTGTAAGAGCCGTACATAAGCTAGATTCATTGAGATGAGAAGAAATTAGGTACTTATTTACAACTTGAAGTGACATTGTGAAAGGGCTTCTCTATCGAGGCCATGTTTCGATTTTTACCTTGCACTCAAAGATATCTTAAAGACCCAAAATGAAGAATTCTAAAGCCTTAAATAACAGAAACCTACCCTGTTGTATTAGAATCTTGGTTGAATTTGTGCTAAAGATATGCATCACCTTTCTAACCATCTTTGACAAAGCATTTGCAGTACCTGACGGCGAAATTCCCTTCCATATAATGTATAAATAATGGGATTCAACAAGGAAGATAACTTTGCTAGGGAGGCAGTCACAATGAAGACCTCTGGGGCAACAACCATCTGATATCTTGCTAAAAAGGCAGCAGAAATGGCAACAGCGCTGTATGGCAGCCACACCACAACGAACGAGAGAACCATGAATGTAGTGAGTCTTATAGTTCTTCTTTTGCACCTGAGAGTTGGCTCGTCAATCTGTACATCGCTTTTTTCTGCCATTCGTTTATGTAATTGGCTTACTTCTTTTTGCACCGATATCAGAGAGAAAAGAATTATGACCAGTGGAAGCACAAAGCAGAAGATGAACAAGGATATAATATAAGTGACACTCCCAATCGATTTGTCCGTCCAGTTGATTGAACATCGAGAGTCAGTTTCAATTCCATAGCTGGCCCAGCCGGTAAACGCGATTGTGGCCCAAAATAAGGGATAAATCCAGCATCCAAATAGGAGAGAAATCTTGTAACATTTCCTGCCCAAAAGTTGGTCAGCTAGGTAAGGCCTACAAATATTCAAGTACATTTCACCTGAAAGCACGGACAGATGTGAAAGTGTGGAAAGCCCAAAAAATGTCACCAAGTATGATGCTACTTTGCAAAACATGATGCTCTCACTTGACACACCAACAGACACGATTATGAGCTCAGGAAAGTATCCGAGACATGCTTGTAGAAGGTCGCCAAATGCCATGCTTATACGGAGTATGTCTCGAAGAGACTTCTTCTGGATGTATCTAAAGAACGCAACAAGAGCCACACCATTCAGTGTAATCGCACCAAAGGCAATAGTTCCAGAGACAACGCAGAAACCGACCCTAAGCTGTTGCATATGATCCAACATGGCTGTCACTTGAAGCTATGCTTTCTTTCGTTACCTCAATTTCGGTGACTCCACTGAAGCAAATAATTTCCATCATTTATAGTCTAACCCATGATTCCAATTGTGGAACATCTTCTATGCATATATGCAGTATAATCATATGGCAGGTGTTGAACATAATTATTTTCGGAGGAGTAGATAATGAGAGATACCAATCCTAATAGAGTTTCAGCAGGTGCGAGACTAACAATAAAGTTTCAATTGGTTTTCCACCAACTTATTAGCAAGTCATGCCTCAGTATTACTTTTTTACGTTAGCGAATTGGTTTGTTGGAATGTTTAAATTTTCGCAGTACAAGATCTATATTAAATTATTTCGAAACAACCTTTTTAACACATACCCGTCAAAAGATCTTTCGCTGAGAATTCGTCAAGATACTTGCATGTACCTTTCTATGATTCTTAAATACCTGTTTAGATCTTTTCTGTCCATTTGCAATTTCATCAAATTTTTCCAACCAATTTTCCAATAAATTATTGACTAGTATGAAATGTCAAGTTCACTAAGGTTCGTGATCATTTGCCACACTAATAGGCCTTATTTCTAATCCAAGTCTCTTGTAAAGCCAATCCAATCTGTTCGGTTACCATCAGCTTCAAAATATAAATTGCATCTATCGAGCTTTAATTCCAAAACAGCTTGGATTAGAAGATCTGAAATCCGTAATGCACAAGTACTTTTATACTGTGCACAGACAGATCTGTAAGAAATCTCGCAGATTCTCTTTCGTCTTCAGCAGGCACGGCATTTGCAAAGAAATACTTTTGGCCCAGAATTATAATTGGCAAGGGGGGCAAAAAATATAAAATTAGTCCTTAACTCCAAGCCATTGTCAGTATATTTTATTACAGATATATTATGTTGTTCTAATTATTTCCATACTATTTTTATTTCCCTTGATGCAATAGTGTAGTCAATTATTATGTGGACATTAGTATTAGTGTATTAACAGCTTATTATAAACGTGATCCTAGTGCTTATCGACTGATTACGGTAGGTTAGAATTTTACCACCCCCTGACTCCCTTCTCTTCTTAGTGTCTATTCTTAATTCAGGCCTTGTCTCCTTTACACACCTGCTTCCAGCTGTTTGCCTGTTATTACTACATAAAGTATTTTTCATTAATGTACAGAAGACAAAACTTCAGTTAAACAAAAGAGCAGAACTGCCTCGGAGAGCTAAATACTTTTTTTCTTATACTCTTCTCCAAATTGAGTGAAGTAAAGGGTTAACGGTGCTATATGTAATTATTATTATTATTATTATTATTATTGTTATTATGATAATCGCTAATTTTATTTTCATTCACCAGTAAATATCATTTGTTTACTGTGATACTGTAGGCTTCCTTTTTCCCTCACTTTCTTCGCATGATATCCGTCTTGCCCAGATTTGATTATCAAACTAAACAGCATGCTCTTCATTGTTGAACTGACTGTGGGCTTTCAAACAAAGCTAGTAATTAATAATACCAGGAAATCCGAAAAATACTGACTTGTATCCTCTCAACTAAGTAAGGATATCAAATTTTAGTTAAAACCTCTGAGTATGAGTGCCATTGGAGGGATATTTACAGAGAGTAGATGTTTCATTGACATGATGTTGAAAGTCGAAAATTCCGACTACCTTACAAGAAAATAGAAAGGTTGTGCAACATGCACGACATATTGTTGGTTTTTTTTGCAGAAGAGACAAGGACTGGTCAAATCCTGAACTGTTGATTTGGTAACTGGAGTAATAGCTAGTTACGTTATTGGATTATCATTGTACTATTTTCACTCTTTCGTTTTAGTCTTGTTTTCTGTTTGTTTCTTGGAGATTGTTTTGGGTTTGTTGTTTTTTAGCTCAAGTCACAGTATGTATCATAAGCGGCTTGGATATGCCTTCCTTTAGTGAGTATTCGATTGCATTGCTTTTCCTTATCAATGAATATATGAGTTTCAAAAAATTGTTTATTTTACTCCCACTTAGTAATCTTGCTGTCCTCAATGAAATTGCCTGGTGACAACAGTGAGAATGTAAGCAATTGGATCAAAAATGGTAGTGGCATTGAAGTTCCAAAAAATTAGCTGGGTCTTCACACAACCACATCAATCATCATCAGTATACCAACTCTTTTGCTCAGTCCGATATTTTCACGAATATTTACTCAAAGGTGAGGATTAAAAATTGGTTAGGGGCCCAAGAAGTTTCTCTCCCTATTTTATTTTTCATTACTCATGTCATTGTTGTTATATATTTTGTAGGCAAAACAAGGATAGGACCATGTGGATCTACACCGCATACCGTCCGATCTACGAAGGAGCACTAAAAGTGCCTGTATATCATCTCAGGTAAATAGAGCATGGTAAGCAGCAGCAGAATCAATTAGTCTCATGGAATTAAACTTAACAATTACCTCTTGCAGTTAGATTAGATTACTTAATAGGAGAGTACCGACGTTTTTGAGGAGGGGGCAGAGAGAACCGAAACGAAGCACTTATTATGGTAGCAGTAGGAGGGTACGTCCTATGTATTTTAAGCCATCGTTTTCTTTCCTTGTGATTGGTAAAAGGGTAAATATTTCTTTTACGGATATTTTATGTAATAGTCAAATTATTTTTCATTAGGGTGTGGAGAGAGAAGAGAAAACAAATTTAGATAACAACAAAAATGGAGGTATATTTACACTATTTATGTAAAATCACGACCGAACTATGCCAAATGGATGCCAAACAGATGCGTTCAACAAGATTTGTTTTTAATAGCAAGTCACTATTTATAAAATCACTAGTGAAGTAAAAGCTAAAATCAAAAGAAACACCCGTTCTCAAAGTTTCAAGAGCAACAGAACACATTTAGTGCATAGATCGTATATTATGAAAGAATAATAGGGGAGTTTTGAAATGTTAGTGCACAACATTGTTGATGATATTAGCAAAACCATTGAAGAAACTGCTTTAATCAACATCCAGTAGAATCAAATCGAAAGGTTAGCCATCGACAAAAATTCTTCATAAATGGATTGTTTGAAGATCGTACATTGGATACTTACTCTTTTGTGTTCTACCACAAGCATGTGAATAAACAAAAACAGCATTAACGTAAACATGAACATAGTGAACTGTGCATATGTGATAATGAAAATGTAAATTTCTCTGGATAGGGTTAATTTAAATTGGGTTATTATGTATTTAAAGGGTTAACATCATATCGGGAGTTGATCACCTATAAGAAGCGCGAAGATGTTCATATCATGCAATAAAAACGTATTATAGCATTTTTCACCAATCTTGTTTGGAAAACAGGTGGTGAATAGGAATTCGTCCAACAAATGGAATCACTTTCCTTATCACCCTGTTAAAATTTTTTGGCGACTTCAAAAAAGTTGAGCCCCTTTGGTTTTCTTAATGTAAACCTTAAAGGAGTTGACGGATTTTATCTCCGCTGCTGTTCACATACAGTATTTTGCCCTTCCTACATTTCATGCATATTTACCAATATCAGTTGCAGGTGCAATCGTACATATCTTTAGAAGAATCCGTATATCTCTAATTAGGAAACCTCTCACCAAGTGTCATTTAAAGTGTCATTTCATGTAAGAATGGAGACAACAGTAAGTAACCCAACGGGTGAAGGCACTCGCCTTAAAATTCTTAGGTGGTGCAAATGTGATATATTCATTCTCAAAAACTCCAAAAATATTCTATTAGTATCAATTTGTTGTTAGATAGCACTATTCTAAAAGTATTCTTGTCTTTTTCTGTAACCCCTATGTTAAAAAATGCTGGTCATAATAGAGGTCGAATCCATATCCACACATTCTTCAATGCATTCACTCTTCAATGCATTCAAGCATTCATTCAGTGCACATCAGTGCTGCAATGGAATGGAGAGAAAGTAACTTTTATACCTGAGTATGAAGCATCAGGATTTAAAACATTATAATACGTTATTACCAATTTATCAAATCACAACATTAACCCCTTGTTAAGAAGTAAAAGCAGCATTCATATTTTGATGAAAATGAGAAGACGCTTACATTTTTTATGCAGAGTAACATTATCCAGCTGACGGATTTACATGCTACCGTTAAACAGTAACATTATCAATAGTATCTTGCACATGTTACCAAATGGGAGAAAATAAAAACTTGCCATGTTAGGCAGGCGTTGGTAATGAAATTGTTAGAATCTTTATCACTGTGGCTCCACAGGACTTAAAACAACGGCTGGCAACCTGTTATTGACCGCTCAATATCATGTTTTTGCTGTCTCATATCTCTTGGTCTTGGTCAGACTTGACTACAAGCTATGATTCATTCTGCGGTAGAGTAAATTTTTCTTGTATCCATGGTGCCCGGGGATGTCTTATCATGGTACAGCTCAGTATTGCAAGGGAATTGGCACCAGACAGAAAAATACGTGAATCTTCTGAAAGAACGTAACGAAGATTATGGTGCGTGAAAACATTAGCGGGTTAAAAATCGTCATTAAATACGATACAAAAATTTAAAATTTTTGAGTCACATATTATGTTTGTACTGTTTTAACTAGTTATCACAAGGGAATTGCTCACATCATTGACCCTATACGGACTGGCTTATTTTGAAGTTGCCAGGAATGCAGGGGGTAATGGAGGGATCTACCAGTAACACAATTAACTCTCTCAATATTTGTTACTCAGATATGAAACAGGTATGTTTATTCATGGTTACCTTAAAAACAAGTTGGTTTTCTATTTGTAATCGGAGGCGATGACGTCGCACAGCATGTTATTGAAGTAGTCTGGGAAGGAGGTGAGTATCCGTTGTGGAACACCCATGACTTAAGATAATCACTTTTGACCGAAGGGTCAGATTCTCAGAGTTTCAAGGTTGTAGAGTTTCAGAGTTATATAGTCACAGAGTTATTAGACTTTTAGAGTTTCGAAGTTTAACAGTGTACATGAGTTGTAGCCTTTTAGAGTTTAGAGTTGTATTAGTAAATCACGTAGAGAAATATGGAGAACAAAGATGATCTTGTACTATATAAGTTCTAGCTCTGACACGATCTGCTAGTACTATTCAATACACAGCAATGACAATTACCTATACACCGTTTGTTAGTATTGGTATAACGTTTGTTGGAAAAACGTAATATTCAGATTGATTTTTTGAGGCTTAGAACTGAGTATAAGGAGTCATGATACATGCAATTTACATTGCTAGTTAGCCAAAAGCATGTTTATTCCTATATTTTTTTATCCGTAGACATTTCGTGCTAGATGTGGGTGACTATCCGCAGGGGACAATTACGAAATCATCATCAACAATGTTTAAACAGCTTGTTTTTAAAGATAACCCTGAATAAAGTTAAAAAAAAAATTTGGAAAGTTTCAAAAACATTGGGATTTTCCTGAGGTATCAAGAAAACATAGAGCTTCGGACCCACTACCTACCTACCCCTACGCTACAACCTGGATAGGGTTAAAAGGAAAACCTACAATTGATAACATTTAAAAGCTGCCATGTTTACTTTTTTCATGTCATCTGATTTAACGTCATGATAGATACTCTAAGAAAACTATGGCAAACTATCACTCCCAGGGGCACATCTAGCCTAATATCTGACACTGGCTTGGAAACGGGTGAATGTTCGAGCATGGGTGTGGCCGCTGGCATTGTCTCCTAGACCACGCCCATTTAGAGGAAAACTTGAGAAAAAGGTAGTTTAATTCGCACATGTATTGATCAACTTTACTTTCCTCTTGTATGACAGAAGATAACTAGGTTGAGCATCCTAATAGATTATGATAATGCAATACGCTTCAAATGACCACAGCCTCTGGCTGTTTACCAGGATAGTGTATGAAAAAACCAAACTCCACTTTCACAAAGGCCCTCAACAAGTAGTGTGAATTAGTGAATTACAAAGTATGTCAGTTAGCTTACGAAGAGCACTTACGATCTAGGGATTGATCGGAAGATGAAAGATCTGCAAAGATTGTTATTCGGTTTTGTAATGCCAATGGTGCATTCGCGAATAGAATTCGAAATGTCGTCATCGCCTCTATTGTTTATGACGTTCGCTCTATCTATCGCTTGGCGGTCACGTTGTAAGAATCCAGGGGGCACTTACTTAGTTTAAGTTTGCTGTGGCTGATGAATGACGACTCGAAAAGAGTGCTATAGTGGTTCTTTTCTTCAACTACCGAATTCTACTTGGAAAACTAAA
>JAAAKL020015497.1:0-11460 GCA_010016065.2 Carybdea cf. marsupialis auct. non (Linnaeus, 1758)
GCTTAAGTAATTAGTTCTTTTAATTTAGCTAATATTAGAAGCAAGCAACTATTCCTCCCGTAATCAGTGTTTCGGTGCCTATCAGATTCCAGCTGAAAGGAGATATTCAGTCTAAGCACTTCCATTTTTTAAAACAGATACCTATAATACGATTGTATAGTAAGCAGTCTTCAGCCTTTGTACAAATATCTACAGTTAGAGATGCCCTATGTCGGGATAATCAAGGCGGGTCAACACGGCTCTATTGGGAGAAAATTCTTGGTCTTGCAGAAGATAAGGTTACTACCCACGTTTAAATCAACAGTAAAGGAATCTAGGATCAGCGCCGATTTGGCGTCAAATGCCATCACCAAAAGCCAATCATACATTATCATCATCATCCTAGTCCATAACCATTTGGCCGTAGGTGCATTTTCATATTTTCAACAGTACGTTTCCACAACTGTTTGTCCGCTGCTTTCCTTTTAGCATCGACGGCTGAAAGATTTGTCCATTCGGCGATGCTCTACAGCCAGTTTTTTCGATCATGCATTAATAGCAGATAAATATATGCATCAGATTAGGTTCTTGTGATAAACGATATGAAATTATTAAGGAAGAAAACTTTTCATCCTGAGAACAAGGCAAAGCCATAGATTTTTGAGGCAACTGAGGGAGGGAGCCGTAGGGACTAAAGAAACCTCTTTCCCGCGTATCTTCCACAGCAAGAGCAGCCTCAAAATACGAGGATCTCAGGCCGGTTCTATAATGATAGACTTCTTAAGAAATATTTGCTCCTCTGCAGTAGGGCATATGGTTCTTAAAACCAGCCTGTAAAGATAAATTCAACAAATTTCAATTTCATCGACGAAGCCAACAAAAATGTAAGCAATTAACCTCTTGCTTAAGTCAATGAGCAGCCGAATCAAAAGAATCAAAAACAGAATTAAATTTTGAGCAACTACACTCGTACAACAGCCATAAGCACTAAAAGGTTTCTTGTAAACACTATGAAATTTGTTTCCGAGTAATAAATTTAAAATAGAGTTGTTTAATAAATGGTTTCTATTCTTTCGTATTGATATTTATTATGCTGGATTTGCCCTGAAATGTCTATTCTATCATAGGATGCTATGACTAAATATGTGCATCGCATTACTTTGTAAATTACATTTATTTTAAGAATGTTTCGTATCATTCATTAGACTAGAAAGAGATCATCTTTCTTTTTTTACAAGTAAAAGTTTGTTTTTCATCCGATATTCAACCATCGTAGCATCGCCTGTTGTGTTGAAGCACACACTTTGCCAGGTGCGAGTTAAAGTGATACTCGCAAGTTCCCATTGTTGCATCTCGTCTTTTACGAAACCATTATCTCGAATCATACTTTATGTTCGAGAAGAGAAGTGGAATAACATAGTCGCAGTTATTGGTATTTATACAAGGTTATTTCCCTCATTCTCGAACGTCTCTGGGCGTGTCTGCCTTTTTCTTTGGCTGGTAGAAGTCGTCAGCAGATGTATGTGCAGAGGTGGCCAGGTATGTATGTCAAGGCACGTATTCATGGGTACAAATGGTATTCCAGGCATAATGAAGTTTTAGAGGAAACCATGGTAATCCAAATATAAAGGAAGTTGACCAAGGATTCTCGGTGTAAAGTATACATAATGTTGAGATATTCGCAGTATACCACTTCCATTTAGTGTATGTAGAATATTGGGATTCCAGACACTGAAAGCACTTTGGGAGCGTTTGCAACATGCAACATGTTTTCCCGGAATGTTGGCCGTTTATTCAAGGCAGTCAATTTTTGGATGTTTAACTTAAATTGAAAGTATTCAGCGTATTAACTGATTGGACGATTCCAGTTATTGAAGAGTACTGTGGTATTCGAGACATTGAAGGTGTCGAAGATGATGAAGATTGTTCGAGGTATACCCATTGCAATATTGCTTGGAATAGTATGTCGCTGCAACTCTTTATTTGCACTTGCATTCAGTGACGATTGCTTCCTCGACTTTCCGAAGAATCGGGTTACCATCATCATAGTAAAGAATCGTAATTGATTCGTAATGGTGAGGTACACATTTGGGTGCCAAATGAGGCAAGGCTTTGAGTTTCGCTAATCGTGACATCAAATGGGCATGAATGGAAGTAGCCCCCCAATCTTGATGACAGCCTCCAGAACATGTATTAAGATGTAGACCTGATGGGGCATGTATCCATTTCCAGCCCAGGTCATCCTTAAAATTCACGTAATAGGATCGGATGCAGCAATGTTTTTCGTTGGGAGAGTCCTTGCAATAGTTGTAGCTAATGCTACGTGCTTTGCGACTTCGCTGGTTTAGTAGAGACAAAGCTGCGTTAAAGACGCTCCTTGGACGCAAAACCTCATTATCGTTACGTGAAGTGCCCTGTAATGATTGAAGACAAGTTGACAGCTTCTGGAAGAAGAAACGGAGGTCAAAACGTTAAATTATTATACTTGAATTTGTTATGGCATTGTTTTTATAGCTAGCAAAATAGGATTAGTGTGCACCAGGCCATTAAATGGATTATCCCCTCGTTCACAATATACCTATCTATACGATTCCCAAGGAAGTTTACCACTAGACATTTGAACTGTCGTTCTCGACATGGCAGTGATAAACGTTCGACTATTCGACTACCTAAACTACAAGCGGGCTGTTATTCTACAGCATACGTCACTTAAGTACAACATACGCGTCGTGACACCGAGTATTAACTCTCGCCCAACCGAATGTAGATATAACCAAAATGGCAAAATTAAATGCTAAGTATACAATCCAGCATCGCCACTTTTACTGCGTCTTGGCTGATATTAGTGTTTAACAAGACATGCTACTGAGTAACATACGTTTACAATATACATCATCATTTTACTCAACTAGTTTAATTATACTTGTTAACAGTTCCTCTTCAGAGTGGTAACTTGAATCACAGGTGACCGACGGTGGCTGATCTCTTACTACAGCATGATAAACCGTTCTTCTAAGATGGCTGTCACGTGTCTCATGTAGTGATCATCATGGTGTTTCACTGTGAATCAACAATATTATGCCATGTACATACCTTTTAAGGGGATGAGGTTCCAAGCAACAGAATTTAACCCCATCCTTTCTTCCTATTTTATGAGCCACCTGCATAACATAGACTGTAACTAGTCAAGTTGTTGAAAAGATGGTTTATGGTAGACGTATTGTAATTACAATGCAACACAGTTCTCTTGATAGCTATACATTTTCAGTACCCGTACCTTATCGTCTGCCCGTCCGTTTTCCTTTCCTCCACAAATATTGGTGATAATCTTGTTTCTCAAGTTTTCGATCTCCATGATCCGCAATGTGTCTTTGATTTCATGCTTTGTAAATACAGACACCAGATGAAATGTAAAACACAAGAGACTGAAGTAAATGACGTGAAGCTGTTTCATATTTTGAACGATTTTCAACTTACGAATAAATTGCTCCCTGTTTTGAATGTTTGTTTATTTATATAGCATGTATAACGAAGGGAACAGAAAATTTACCTTCCATGATATGTTAGTGACTGTCGGTTTTTATCAAAAACGGAGTATTTATAAGGACCTTCATAATTACAGGCTTCCAGTTTCCAATTTCATCAACAATGCCATGTTTTTAAATTTGCGGCATACCTTCAAGTCAGTAACAATGCCAAAGTTTAAAAGGGCATCAAGTTCTTGTTATCTACCACATGGGTGACTTGTTGATATGTAGTGACATTAGCCATGGCCACGTTGTCAGTTTCATGTCGCTCGTGCATGTTAAAATGGAAATAGCCGTCACCGGTACGTTGTTTTGTCTACTTCAAGATCTGTTCAGTACCTTTGTTCTTTCATAACCTTTTTACGTACAGTATGCTTCTAAATTTGCTTCAAGACAAGCATCACATTTTTGCTTGACATTGTTTTTTTGTGGACAGTGCAACGGACCCGAAGAACTCAATTTCAAATTGAGCATATAATATTCAATTTGTCCTGCGTTTTTTTCAGTTTTTATTTCCAGTCGAAATAGAATCAAAACTTGTGCACGTTTCATCAGATTTGTAGATCGTGCCCCATTTATTTCTTTTAAAAATCCTGTGATCACAGTAACAACTCCGCCACTAGCACACTCAAGATCCACCAACACGATATCGTCACCATTAAATAGTTTGTCATTTCCGCAGTGTACTCAGTGTCATTTCGCCACCGTGTTGCACAACAGAACAAGGATATGTTTTTGTCGCCATTCATGTGACGCAAGGCAAATCCTAATACAAGCCCACTCTTATACAGGAGATACACGTGATTGAAATTACATTTAGAATGACGTGCTGTTTGCTGGGGAAGGAATTAATCGATATGTGAAGACTTCACGTCCAAAATCTGACCTCTACCAATGAACAAGTAAAACAGTTAGTTGATACATGTTGAAGATTGAGTTTGCATCGAGGGGAAGATTAGTTATCTACAAAAGCGAAAAGCCTACTCCAAACGTTGCGCGGGAATTTTTGTTCGACCTTGGAAAACAGCCGATGATGAGACACCGACACACAACAAGTGTTTAGAATAGACACATATCTGAAAACACTCGTCAGACCTGTTAAGAGGTGGAAAACACGTGACTCGGCAGCTAACCAAGCATGAAAGCTCTAAAAGGCACGAATATTCTGGAGCAGAATAGAATGGTGAGGACTTGTATCAGTGCCGTAACCACGAAATAGTTATGGGGGGGCTATAGCTCCCCCAGCCCCCCAGTGGTTACGGCACTGTGTATATATGATCAAAAGTAGTAGTACACATGAAATTCAAACGCTCATGTGACCATAAATTTTGTTCGAATTTCGATGATTATTTCATAGGTAGGTATTTATTCATGAAGGAACATAAAAAGATAATTGATACACAGGATTTTTACAGGAGTTCGAATTACTGTATTCACATGATATGATGGCGTAAGATGAATTGCCGTAAAATTCTAAGTTTGCCAGAGGCTTGTAAGCACTTGTAGAGGGCGAATTCAGAGAATATAGACAACGTTTGGGTTATCCTTGCTTCCTAAGCTTAACTTTTCAACAACTTTTAAACTGCGGAGATATGCCTAAAGATCTGATTGATCAAAAAGCACATTGATTCTTATTCCCGGGACAGAGATTTAGATACTTTAGAACTGATTACTAACAGTATGAGGTGACTTTCGATTCAATGCTCTATCTATCTTGCCTATGTTATGTGACTTTCGATTCAATGCTCTATCTATCTTGCCAATGTTATGTGACTTTCGATTCAATGCTCTATCTATCTTGCCAATGTTAGGTGACTTTCAATTCAATGCTGTATCTATCTTGCCAATGTTATGTGACTTTCGATTCAATGCTGTATCTATCTTGCCAATGTTATGTGACTTTCGATTCAATGCTCTATCTATCATGCCAATGTTATGCTAAATTGTTTTATTCGTTTTATAACTTTGCTGTGTCTTTACTCCATTCATGATTATTTATTCAAATCTGTTTATTCATATCTTATCACAAAACCCAAGCCAATACACACCTTTAATAGAGACTCCATTGATGCAACACATTGAATGAATCACTAGCGTTATGTGAAATTTCTAACTTACAGGTTTGTCAGAGTTTACTATGCCATAACATAGGCCAGTCTGTTCCCTCAACAGCAGCATCTACCCTAGTTGTGGCAGTGAATTTTTCGTCGTTGTTCCCGTCTTCCTATCTAAAGGTTCGATTGACGTTGCTGGAAATAACGGATCTGTTAAATCGCGCGTCAAAATTAGTAATGACTACCACTGCAAGTTTCCTAGCAACCGATAACAACGACGACCGTGTCGATGCTTATTAAAATGCACACCCTGACGTAGTTGACGCCTTCCTGTTAAGAGACTTTAAATGAAATAGACGCCCCATAGTTTTTAACATCAATCCCAGCGAAGAATTATTTCCACACCGAAGACAGTAAACTTTCAGCGTTCACATTTCTTGCAGTGTTTTAGCTCCAATGCCTGAAATTTCTCTTAGTCTCATCAGGGATTTGAATAGTCCGTGAATCCTTTGTATAGGCTAATGACTTTCATTAAATCACCAAAACCGATTTTCTCAAAGGAAAGTTACATTAAGTTTAAGATAATATTCATAGTTATGATAATGTCGTCTATGTTTATGACCGCTTTTGTTGATGTTGATTTTCTTTGACGACGTTGGTCATCTTTACTTAATTGTAGTCTTGTTATCATTTGTTGTAGTGTATTTAAACGAAGAGAACGTTTAAGTGGCAAAATTCACAATTTTTCACGAAGGCTTGTCCCTGTAATGCCCCCGTCATGTCCATGCCCTCCCACCTCTCCAGGGTCACAATTTTGAATTTCTGTTACCATACATCCGATAAAATTTTACCCGTTATTGGTTTCTTGTCGCTTTTACCGTTAGGTAGGTAAAATCACTTACTTCTAGGAATCGCAACTGCAAGAATGCATCAAATACAAAGGTGAAGTGTCTATCACCACTTTACGAGACATACCGTCATCCCAAGGTAGTACATTATTGTAGAACTTCCGTTCAAAATAGTGCTTTTAAGTGTGAAAAAACTTCAGTGAATAGTTGATAAAGTACCTATTGTCTTAGAAACAGCACAGAACACGATATCAGGACGTAAGAGATCACAAAGGCCCTTTCATTAAGGAAGGATGAGGTGTACAAGTGGCAGGAAACTGTTCAGCCAAGGATGTGAAAGTTGTATCTTATTTTGACGACAGCTTATCTTATGTAACTTATTACTCTAAGTCTCCTCGCGAGACTCTTGAGTGATTTCTGTTGTAGGAGAAAAGTGTTTGATAACATGTTGAATGAAGATTATTTTATAACTGAAAATGTTGAATGAGAACGATGCCATAATAGAAAACGGATACCTCATTGTACTGTTTTTGTTTTAGGTTGTAGTAAAAGAATACAGTTTCGATGTTTTGAGGTTGATTTGTAGTTTTGATGACATGTTGCAGTAATCAGGTAGATACTGTCAGCGAGTACGTCAGACAACCCAACCCCAATGTTAGAATTGTTTAACCATCGATTGCCTATCAGAAATGCATAACCAACCCAATCAATATCAAGAAGGCATTGATTTCTGATAGGCATTTGTCCACCATGTTTAAATACAGCTGATTCGTCAGTAAATGATTGTTGATAAGTGTTGTGCGTAACTGGCGCCAATCAGCAGATCATAATAATACAATTGTTATGACTTGAAGTCAGTTGACATTGTTATATAAAAGTTCATCAAAACCCAATAGGAAGTTTGAGGTTATTTTACGCGATACTTGTATCTTAGATGCGACCACACAAACGTAGTTCTCACCAAAGAACCAAACATTTAATTTACTTGATTTATATAAAAGCCAAGAAAGTCTTTGCAATAGTAAATGTGTTTCTCTACGTTATTTACAATCGTCAAACCGAAGAATGCTGAAAGCCAGTGATATTTATAAACATTTTTCTCGAAGGGGAGAGTATGAAGTTGACAATACAAATGGACCTTTACCCCATCTGCCTCTATAAAACAGTCTCCAAATTGACAGAGCCTCTGATACCGTACTTTATCACTCATACTACATTCTCGTGTAGGGCTGCCCTTGTGATGCCTTGTCTCTTTGCGACTTTCGGTTTTTCCAAGAAAATCAAAGGAAGGAATTTGCAACTGCGAATGTTTCACAAATTAACATTATACGTCCGCCTTAATAATCACTGTTTATATGCTATTTACAAGGAGTAGCCGTTCATAGGAACAGATTGGGAATTCAATTGAAATATACTGTAACATGAGTTTTGTAGGAAAGGAGTTGTGTGGTTATAAAAGAGATCTGTATGAAGAGAACAATTGAAATCAAGAGACACCTTCTATTAACCTAAGACCTAAAACAAAATAGAGCAATCAATCTAGTTCCTTTTAGGGGAAGGCTTACATAATTCCTTAGGACGACCTGTTCAGGGACTGACGCGAGATATTACAATCTTCCCTTGATAATGGGAACTTCTTTTGTGCGCACCGTGCTCAACCGAACGTAAATCTTATGCCATATGTTTATTCAACTGATTTTACCAAGAACGATTTCTCAGGCATTTTCTACTTACAGATTGATATTAGGCACATTTCTCGATTTGATCATCTTGGAATTCTGTAAATCAGAATCACATTGTTTGTTGGTCTGATGTTAATTCAAAACAACGACACAGCTTTTTACACCTTGAACTTCCTTGGTCTCGGAAAACATAAAATATGATATATATAAAACCAATTTTACGGGTAGAAAATACAAAAACCATGTCTTGGTTGCACTTAATTGAGTTGAGTCGTGTTTAGGGCATACGGTCACCCTTCATGGGAGGTAGGAAGAGAATAATCGTGGTCCCCTTTGTTATCTGATTTTTTTTCGCTTCCGAAGGCTCGTTTTTGAGTTGAGTTCAACTTATTTGGATAATCAAGGATACAACGGATAACGTAACTGATTTGCCACATAAATATTCATTGATGTGCAATAATGATGATGTGCTTAGTTTTTAGCATGGACTGTCTCGTTGTTGTCGTTCGATTGATTTTAGAAACCCTTCTATTGGTACGAAGGGACATTTATAGAACTACATGTGGAGAATGCAACAAAAATTAATATAATAAAACCATGATTTAAGCAAAGTGGCGAAACTGCTTGGTACAATTATGGTTAAAAAATCTTCCTAGGAAAGTACATCTGTAACTATTCTAGGATAGTACATCTCTAACTTTCTAGCATTTTATGCGTTCCCGTCTTCTATATCTATTTTGTTTTAGAATGCTCGTTTATCAAATTGCACAATTCTTATTCTAAGGGATACAAGAGTCGGTAAATGCTTGTTTCAAAGAAAAGCTATTAAAATATATACTATAGTTTAGACAAGAAAATAGTACTAATGCGTGTTGATATTTGCAGTGCATTGCCAAAAGCCAAGCAGTTTTGTCAACAACCATTTCGCACCACGATTCCAGTTTTAGTGTCATGACTTCAGTACTTGGCGTGCTTTAACAACAGAAGGCTTAATATCAAAAATAAGACGGATTTTACAAAAACAGAGGAGCTAAATTAGCTTTCGCATGGAATTTATCGGATCCTAAATCTGGGTCGTCGATTCGGCTTTATTTATTTACTTATAATATTGAGCAGAATTAGTGTCTTTCCTAAACCTTTTTGGAAAGACGTACTGTGTTATGACTTGGAGATGATAATCACCACCCAAAATAATGATGCTACTTCTGAGGTGACCAACACTTTCAGAGGCATTCTCTTCCTCTTTTGAGTATTCTCCATTGAATTCACGTGCGCAATGCAATTATAAGTTTGACATAAGAAACATTAACCTCTCAAGATGCTTACAAAACCTGCGTATAAAGGTGAAAACCACCTCCCTTCAGAGACTGAAATTCAGCATGGTTTATATATTATGAAGTAGAAACAAATGAAGACATAAAATTAATAGTCAAAAGTAAGATCTTGTCTTTAATGTTCTTACTTACCTCATTACCTGGAACAGTTTTATTGTCAACTCAGTCGATTACCTTTTTCCTGCTCATCAATACAGATCTTAGCCCCTTTGCATGTATAAATCCTGTATAACTGTGTTCATTTTGTCGATCCTTGCTTTCAGTTGTCACTCACCTTGACCGTAATTAAGTTGTTTATTACTTACTTCTTTCCAAGTACCATCCTTATCCTTATACTCCATAGAAAAGACATGGGAGGGCTTCCCTCTTGATTCACCCCATTTCGCAAAGTATGTACTCAAGTCCTTAGATGTTCAACTGATCTAGAACTTGCTTTACTTAACATTTCACCATGTATCTTGTATTTTTGAAATAAGACACAGCTATCTTGGATTGATGCCAAAGAAGCTGGAATGTAAACAGTTTTTGTCAGTATCATCAACAGCCCGTTTGTTGAAATCATCCTCATCCTTCGGCAAAGTGGATGGTCGGAAGGTTAATGATTATCTGTTTCCATTGCTTCTTGACCCAACACAAGTTTTCCCAGGGTCCTTGGTATTGGGCACAAATCTTCTACCATTGTTTCGTGTTGAGTGAACGTATGTTGGTAGACGTATACAGTGGTACCCAGTAGAGGGGGAGATGAGGTATCTAACAGACACGTCACCTTACGTCATGACGACTGCAACTTGATGGGTATTTATTGTTATTTCATTAGCGTCTTCATCATTACCCTTGCTATTAGCAGCAGCAGCATCGATTAATTAAAAGTGATTTTATTTGATGGCTGTATCAAGCCACTCTCTAGCACCCAATATCTAGGATGAATACTCTGTTGTTGCAGACACAAAATGGCAGTTTCAGTGCTAAGGACGGAGGAAGATAACATGTGTTTTATTACGCTCTTCTTTGTCATGAGAGCCATAAAGCTGTTACAAAAGAGTTGGAGGAGGTGGATGGAGAGTGTATCAAACAACTTCTCTCAATTAAATTTAAATCGAACAATTTCACTTAAATTTAACATTTCATGATGGAAATGTAGCTAAACATAAATACATACATACGTACGTACATTTATACAGATATACACACTTAAGTTCTCTTCCCTTGTTGTAACGGCCCTTTTTTATCAATCCGAGTATTTAATGCATGAATAAAAACTTTCCTGGCGCAATGGAAAGGGTTTTAAGTATATATTAATAAATTTCCGCAGCACAGCTGTTACGCGCTATTGTTTTCCGGGAAGAACGAACTGCCAAACCACACCCCCAGAGAAAAAATTCGATCACAAATCGTGAATTATCGTCGTTTATGAAGTCGATTTTCTGCTACTTAGCATATGTATATCGTAACCAAAAAATCCACAGAGAAGAGTCAATCTATGTTCCACACACTTGTTTTCGACTTATTGAAATTACGTTATTCAACTCTTCAGAAAAAAATTCCAAAGAGATGCAACTTTTGTCACGTCTCGATGTGAACGAAAGATTTAGCCAAACTCGACGTACCGCTTATGTTTGGCGCTTCCTTACAGTTGATGATAATTATTAAATTTTTTTTGCATTAATTACTTTGATACTGAGGCTACATCAGAAGTCACCTGCGCATATTTAATTTTCACCATGTGCACACATTGCCTAAGGTTTGACTGATCGCCGCCGCAGTTTGATATTGTTGAGCACAACTATCTACCTTTCAGTCTGTGCAAGTTATTTTGCAATAAAACGAGCTGTAAGGAAGCGCAGAGGCAGAATCTACTACCCACTTTGGTGTTTTTCACCTTTGCGGCCCATCAGCGGCTGTCTTCGATCGATGATTATTGTTATGAATTACGTTCGCCACGGTCTATTTGCATCGTGTTCAGCGGGAATCCTTTGTTCTCATGTTGCAATCGAGTTGAAAACAATAGGAAAAGCCCGCCTTCTGAACTCGCGATA
>JAAAKL020015498.1:0-11460 GCA_010016065.2 Carybdea cf. marsupialis auct. non (Linnaeus, 1758)
GAGGCCATTTCAGTCCCCATGAAGCAAAGCTTATAAACAATGTTACGTAACATGGCGGACCTTCCCGCACTATTTTGACTAATGGGGAGCAGTGCTCGTGACTACACTTTTCGCTGCTGGAAACAATGGGAAGCTCGATCCAGTCTTTTTTAGAGACCAGTGAGTAAAGAAGTTACAGAAGACGTTAAAAGTTTCGGTTGAGCAATAGAAGGGATCTCGTTTACAATTTTACTGTCGCTGTAATCACCACATTTCGTTTTTAGAAATACATCCTCTTGAGTGCAAAATTCTTGTGAATCCAGTAACAAGGAAGGCTCAACTATCTTAATTTTAAGTTTGAAGAAATACTAGAGAACAGTGAAAATGTTACCACCAGTGTTCGAGCCCGGGACCTACGGAATCTCCGCGTGCTGCTCTACCAACTGAGTTATGATGACGCGGGAATAGCATAGTTCAGCAGTCCCAAATATTAGCTCCCAGTCCACTGGTAGGCATCTACACCCAGGGCTACGACCAGCTTCTCACCACGTGACTCGACCATGGAAGGACTGCCATCCGTCTTATCAGTCGGTCCAAAGCCCATTGCTAGTCTTGAGGTGTCAAGCTTGGCATTTTCAAAGCCTCTGTTATCGATCACAATTTTCAAGATCTTTCTCCTTATTAGTAAATTGTTGCAAATTTTATATTAATGTTGTAGGAAAGAGGCCAGGGGTGGTCACTCGTGAAGTTTGCGTTTTTATAATGTCTGAAATGAACAAGCGAGCTTTGGCCTTCCATTGTCATGTGTGTTCTTGCCCTTATTGCAAGGACACCATTCCTGTTACTTATATATAGAGTCAAACTTAAAATTGTCATGACTTATCTATTACCTTTGCTGATTCTGAGTGTGAATACTCAACCACACTCTTTCACAACTGCGCCTAGCACGTAGTGTGTATACAATTTATACAATAGTTACAAATTTCTGTGTTAGCGGTAATAACAACGGTGTATAGCTACACATCAATTGTTACCGATTGATTATTATAGATGGGACTCTGGTAGATGATAAGGATCTCTTGATTGATTTGCTTGGTATATGGTGTTACTTCAGTTTCGGAAATATAGTCATTCTTGATTATGGATGAATTACTATGAGGAGGGAAAGAGCGACGTCTCTATTTTGAGAATATTTGAATTACGGGAAAAATGCTCAATTTTCATGTTACCCTGTTAGAAAGAATGCTAATGGCTAAATGTGAGAGTGATCCCTTTCCCAACACCGAGATATCAGCTTTCAAAATTTCAAATCTCTCTAACAAAACCTCCTTATTTGATGCTGGTTCCTAACGTACGGAACCAAGGAATATCAACAGAGTTGTGATAGAAGATTTTTTGAATTCAAACGCCACTGTGTACAGGACAGGTCTGGTATTTTGCAAAACAGACTATTCCAGGGCTGCCTTTAGATACCTGGAGTCAAATCTTACTATTTCCAAAACTTTTGATTTATGACGTCATCACTTTCCCACCGCATTGCCTGAAAGATAAATGACCGGTATCTCGACATTGTGGTTACAGTAATACGATAGGGAGCTTGGAGAATTATTTCCGTAAATATGTCTCATAATGTAGAACAATGATCCTCAGCTCGCGAGCTAGTTTTGTGTGGCCCACTAGCCTCATCTCATAAAAGCAACACTTTAGGGGTTTTTCGTAGTCAATGGAGTGCACCTACTTGAGTGGGGTGCTCATTTCTCTGTGTCGATTTTTACAACTTGCTCATAAGGAATCGAAGCCGTTCTATCGTGTTCGCTGACCATTTACCGATTCAGAAGATGATCCAATGCTGTAGGCAGTGAAGGCACGTTAGCCGCAGCATCTATAAAAAACGTTTATTTTTGAAAATTGAAGAGTATTGGGAGAGGACGCATTAGGTCAATTTCCCTTTCTCTACCTGTATATTGCCAGCTTGGTAAAAAAGAATCAAAAACTGCTTTTGTCTCAGTTCAGAAGGTGATCTAAGGGTGTGTTCATTGGAGTTTCGATAACACCACCCTAAATTGTTAACTCCCATACTTTAAGATAAATGATTTTCACATTTTGGCTCTACATCTCGAGGTTGCTTATAAAAATCGAAGCCGTTCTAAGGGGTCGCTGACTAATTTCTCTCAGTTCAAAATGTGATGTAAGCGGGAAGGAAGTGGGGACGGCATATACTAGTATTTCGTATTTCAAAATCAAAGCTTTTTGAAACAGGAAAAGGAAAGACAACTTCGCTTTCTTTGCCTCTCCAATGAGCATCATCTCAAAACAAATCGAAGCCGTTCTAGCAAAGTCGTTAAGTATTTCCTTTCGATTTAGAAGATGCTCGAAGGCAGTGCGCAGTGGAGTCGCGATAGTATCACCCTAAATACCAACAATTTGAATTTGAAAGTCATATTTTGAAGAGGACACATCAAGTCAACTTTGCACTCTCTGCCTCTATTATGCTAACTTCCTGATAACGAATCGAAGCCTTTCTATTAGTTTCCCTGTTCCTTGTTTTCCAGCAGTTCACAAGCTCTTCTAATACGTGGGGAGTGGAGTCGGCATCAAAGGCCCCTAAATGCCAAACACCTGGATTTGAAAACCAAATATTTTCAGAGGAAGTCAACTTCGCTTTCTCTACCTTGATTTTGCGAACTTGCTAACAAATATTCGAAGCCATTCTAATGAGTTTGCTTACCATTTTCGCTCAGATCCCAAAATGCTCTAATTCTGTGGGAAATGAAGCCGGGATAGCAGAATCTTAAATACTAAATATTTGTGTTTGAAAACCAGGTATTATTCGAAGACGGCAGTGAAAGACAACCTCCCTCTCTCTGCTTTTAATCGAGAACTTGCTGCTAAGGCTTTAAAGCCGATTAAGATGGTTTTCTGACCATTTTCTGTCAGTTCGCAAAATGGGAATAGCACGACCCAAAATTAGAAATTTGTGGATTTGAAGATCAAAGATCTTTCCAAGAGGACGCAGCAAGTCATCTTTGCTTTCTCAGTCTCTATTGTTAATAACAGTTCGAGGACGTATTAAAGTGTTCGCTGACCATTTTCTCTCTAGTCATACAATGCTCTGAAACCATGGGGAATGGAATCAGCATAACAGGGCACTAAATACAAAATATCTGAGTTTTAAACATAATTTTCAATCAAGACACAGCAAGTCAACTTTGCTTTCTCCGGCTCTATATTGTGAACTTGCTAAGAAAGATTCAGAGCCATTTAAATAACCACTGATCATCTTTTCTCAGTTCACAAGGTGCTATGTTACTGTGGGGAGTGGAGTCGTGATAGCAGTACCCTAAACATTATAAGATTTGAAGATGAACGATCTTTCAAAGAAGACATATCAAGTCACGTCGCTTTCTCTGCCTCTACTTTGCAAACTTTTTAATAACGATTCGAAAACGTATCAAAAGGTTGGCAGACGATTTTCTCTCTAGTCGCAAGGTGCTCTATTACTGTGGGGATTGCAGTCGTCATAACAGGACCCTAAATAATAAATATTTGTAGTTGACAATCAAACATTTTTCAAATTGGACACTGAAAATCATCTTCGCTTTCTCTGCCTGTATTTTGCAAAGTTGTCAAGGACTAATTGAAGCCGTTCTAACAGGCACAATGACCATTTTCACTTAGTTCACAAGATACCCTGATACTGTGGAGAGTTGTTTCGCGATAGAAGCACTCTAAGTGGCCAATATTTGTATCTGAAAATAAAACATATTTCGAAGAGGACTCTTAAAGCCGGCTTTGCTTTCTCTTCCCTTATTTTGCGAGCATGTTTTTACCATTCTAACTCGTTTTAAAAGGTTCGCTGACTATTTTCCATCTAGTCACACGGTGCTCTTTTACTACGGGGATTGCAGTAGTCATTATAGGCCGCTAAATACCCAATGTTCGTATCTGAAAAAAAATTTTGGGAAAGCAGTTCTAAAAGGTTCACTGACCATTTTCGTTCAAATCATAACGTGCTCTAAAACTGCGGGAAGTGGAGAAGTGATGGCAGCACACTAAATACTAAATATTTGTATTTGAAAATAAGACATTTGTCGAAGAGGATACTGAAGGTCAACTTTCATTTCTCTATCTTTCGAAATTGCTTGTAGCGAATCGAAGGCATTATAAATGGTTCGCTGACAAATTGCTCTCAGTTCACAATGTGCTCTAATGCTGTGAAGAGTGGAGTCGAGTTAGAAGCACCCTAAATACTAAATATTTGTGTTTAAAAAGAAGAAATTTGTCGGAGAGACACAAAGACAACTTTCCTTTCTTTGCCTCTATTTTATGATGTTGCTGATGACGAATCGATGACCATTTTATCTCAGTTCATAAGGTGCTCTTATACTGTAGGGAGTGGAGTCGGTAAAGCAGTGCTTAAAATGGTAAATATTTGTATTTGAGGATATAACATTTTTTGAAGAGGAGACAGAAAGTCTATTTTACTTTCTTGCTCCTGTTTTGCGAACTTATTAATAAGGAATCCTATGCCTTTCTTTTTCGAACCCTCTCGCAAAATAGAGAAGCGGATTTAGTCGGTTTGTTGAGCACTTTATTTCTGTTAGGAAGGTGGTCGAAATCTGAGGACCAACAAGTTGCGATCGGAGTATTCTAAATACCAAGACTTTCAGAAGACCACACTACAAGTCAAGTTCGCTTTTAGAATCTATATGCCCTTTCATCTATTATCGTTTTCAACCTTTTTACGTTATTGATGATAATTAAAAGCCACGTATATTTTTTGAACATAACTCCTACATTATATGAATAAATAATTTCATAGGTACATGCATCAGAGTATTTGCATCAGAGTAAATACATTACTTGAAAATCTCCTTTCATAGATTATTTTTGGTGAAAGTTTTACATTTTTGATAAAAAATTAAATTCCCTTATGTCCGCATTGGACCCTGGGTGCAAGATGTCGCATCGTGTTGTTCCACTGTGTTGTTCCTCAATTATAATCCCGATGATGATATACTTCACTTTCTGTAGCCACTATATTTCTTTTCTCATCTTCCATTAAATTTGGAGACTTTTGGAGAAATTGGAGAATTGATTTATTCAACGTCAACTAAAATTGCAGTGGTTCAAATCCCGATTATGACATACTTTTCTTTTCTATTGAACAATTATATTCTTACCATTTCAAATCCCCTCTTTTCAGCTGTTTAACAGACGTTCGTATAAATTAAGTCCCTTTGAATGTTCTTCTTCAGAGACTGAAAGCATTTTGAGCCACGGTACAAACATCTGGAATCCTTTCCCGATATTGAAGAAGGATGCGTCAATCTGAAGAGCTTAAGGTTTTAATATATGATACTTATACTTCTCAAACCTTTTTACAGCTTCAGTTTATGTATTGGAAACTGTCTTAAATTGAGAAACGGAAATGTATTTGTTAAAGTTCAAATTTTTTGCAGAACATGGCAGCTAAGTTCAGTTATGAAGGAAACAGTCTGTGTTCAACTACCTGTGTCAATTGACTGCCAACGTACAGTCTTCTTGGGTAATCAGAAAGTGTTATCTTAGTTAGAGACAGCTAAGAAAAAATAAAGTAACACCCGTATAACCCGATTCTGATTTAATAATCACAAACATGTCACAAAAATGTTATTATCGTTTACACTCCCTCGCAATAGCAAAGAGTGGAAATGGACTGCAAAAATATACAGAACTAGAAACAATGAGATCTATTATTGCGCAGTAGCACATCGAATCCAACCAATTACTGTAATCCTTCATGGTAAGTACATTGCACAACAGCAGCGAATCATAGGTTGTAAATTTCAAGGTTATGATGCAAGGAATAACAGATCAACTCTGAAATCTCCGGTTTCCTTCTGTAAAGATTATCCTAGGTGTGGTATACATCAATATTTCCCAGAGTTTGTCAAATCACACAAACAGAACGCATGATTTCCCAGAGCGTGCTATTTCCACGGTTAAGTAGCAAAACGTTCCATGTCCATGTTTAAACAGCAGAACGTACCATGTCCATATTTCAAAAGCAGAACGTTCCATGTCCATATTTCAAAAGCAGAACGTACCATGTTCATATTTCAAAACCAGAACGTACCATGTCCATATTTCAAAGGCAGAACGTTCCATGTCCATATTTCAAAAGCAGAACGTACCATGTCCATATTTCAAAAGCAGAAAGTACCATGTCCATATTTAAACACTAGAAGTTTGATGATGCCTCTAATAAATTTTCCAGTTATTTTGTTCCATGGGCGTAAAATGACCTCACTGTAACATAGATATTGATTCCAACAACTTCATTACCACATTGACAGACACCTGGTGCAGAGTAGAAGAACAAGCCGCAAATAACGTGTACAAATGTCCATGGGTTCCTGTAATCTTCATCATTAAACAAAAAATACTCCTTATAGCTCGAAAATTCCATTTTCCGACGCTAAATCATTATTTAAGTTTGGTGTCGTTCTTAAGTTATGAATAAGTGGTAATCAATTCGGATTTAACTGCTGTTTTAAGGTTGCTTCCAAGCGCTTATTTAGTAATTCAAGGCACAGGCTTGAAATCACATTGATAACTTATAACAAAAGTATCATACACTGTTACGTATGATACACCGGGTAACTCACTGGCTTTGACTGACAAAGGCTAGGACAGACTAGGATAGCTTGGAGACAAGAATCATTTTCAATTCCATAAGAAGTCATCCCTGAAATTTTTATCTTTCATAGTACGTTATGAGTTTTTATACAACTAGCTATTTTTTCATAGTGCTTTGAAAACCTGACTTCGTTTTCAATTGCTAAGAATCACACAGACATTTAGTAGTTTGTAATGATTTGAAATTTGTGTTTACTTGTTAATGCCGGAGTTAACATCAGTGGTTTAAGGCTAACTATGTTTTGCTTAGTAATCACAACAGATCGAGAAATCAAACCCTAAATGATCAATATGGGTCTCACATGTTATATTTGCGTTTCTTTGTACTTGAAAAAGAATGACGTCTTTCCTACGCACAGATTTCTCTATGTTCTTGATTAACACACCCTAAACATGCCTTCCTTACTACAGTCCTGATTTTCCCATCATCATCAATATGTAAGAGTTTTCTGCCATGACTTTAAAAACTTGACAACTATTCGGTCCAGCATATTTATCTAATATGCAATCATGATTTCATTTATGGATACTAATTAGTTGCTGATATGTACATGCTCCTGCCTTCGCTTTAATTCTGTTACATGACTGGTTTCAGATTTTATATCTAAAGTCCTGCCTTTGCAATGTTTCCGATACTGGTTTCTGACATTTTGTAACTTCTTGCTTTATATCTCTGCTTGCAAAGCAGATCGTCGATTGCGTCAACGGGTTGCAAATACCTAAAACTGTGAGGGTTACATTAGGGACTCATCATGTAATAATCTCATGTCCAATGTACTGGCACAGTACAATGTCGATCCTATTCTCCGTAAAATCTTTCTGCATAAATCGATGGGTAAAACCAGATGACCCTCATTTTGTCGTAGCAATGCATAAAGCAGTTGCAGGAAACAATCTACACGCCCTATTCAAACTGTCAAGAAGAAGTGGAGGATGAGCAAGGAATGCCATCATGGTATCAATAAATATATGGCCAGTTCTTGTAACTAAAACGGAAAGCAATTGATGACAATGTCTATTATCCTTATGCTTCTCTTGGCTTTCCACCACTCACAGCGTTAACAGAGCCAATCCCAGAGTTAGTAGGTAAGGGTACAATATTAGCTCGGTTCATGTTGTTCTTTGTCATCTTACAGAGCAGACATGTCGCAGGACAGTTTTTGTACATGAACTTCTGATTTCGCTCTGAGTAGCAATCAATCCAAAATGCTCGACAGAAGTGGAGACTGTCCTGGCAAACTGTAAAAAAGAAATATAAACAGGTCATGCATTAGAATATAAATGTGTTAAGCAGGAAACAGTTTCATCAAATCAGTCACCAGGGGTTTACCACAGACTGTGTTCAACTAAAAAATGTAATACTTCCTAAATACTGATGTGATCAAACAATTATTTAGGACTTCCATATTATTTCTGACGAAGATATGGTCTACAATGAGACAATACCAGGAAGAAACAAGAAGGAAAAAATGCACATCTGTTTCAGTACCGTGATCTTTTCCAGTATAAAGATCACATTGAAAAACTGATGCATGTGCCGGGTTTCGATCCACGGCCTTCCGTACTGCAGTCCAGCGTGCTAACCACTACACTACACAAGCTTGCTCTCCTAAGAGCACAACTTTAGGCATACCGCGTTCATCAGACAATACACTGCGTGATACCATGACTACACAAAGACGTCAACCTACACAATGCGAACAATCATTACGGGAAGGTGATGTCACAATGATCAACTTCCAACAGATCATAAAATAGCTGTATATCTCCCAAGATTCCAGCTCATCCTTGTTAAATATTGATTTGTTCTAAGCCCCGGTCTACTTAGAAGTAATCTTGTTTCTTATTTACTGACTTTTTCACAATTATTTTTTCTAAAGTTTTTCAGCCTTTTGCATCGGTTACATAGACCTAACGAAGTCTTCAAATAAGACTAAGGTTATCAAAATAATAGCTCCTTATTGAGGTTTTACTTGTAATCTGCAAGCGACAACAATTTTCTTCCGCCCAATTTTGATATTGATCATGTTAACATTCAATGATTTTGGAAATGGTTAGTAAATAGAACCCATCTCTGATTTTACAATTAGTGTATAATACCCCCAAGTTTAACCTTTTTGTAGTCCTCATCAAAATGGTAAATTAAAAATCATCCTCTTGTCTACAATATTGACCAAGAAATTCATGCTTTTCTTTTTATTAGCACTGCACATCAAAAGGATTTCTCTAGACCGTTTTCTGTCGTATCGATAGGTCAGAGAGGTAAAATTACTTGATCATCACTAGTCATGCAATGAAGTGTGTGAGAGTTCGAATACAGCTCGTACAACCTTTTTCTTATTCTTCTTTAATTCAACCTTGTACAAAAGTTATTCTGGGGATATTTAGGCACGGCCCTTACTTTTCTGGAATCCTTATCTACATCGAATTTCAATGTCTTTTATTAAGACACAGATCCATCAGGAGGTTTAAGAGGCGTATTTCCCTCTTGTATTTTGGCAAAGCAACAGTGTTTCAAACATGAGATGTTACTCCTCCACAAGAAGAAAGTAGGTGGAATAAAGCTCTTGAAAGTAGGATCTCTCAACCACAACAGTATGCTCATGTAGCTTTGCACTCAAAGTCCGCAAGAATTAGAGCATCGCATATCTGACCCTACCATTCTGACCCTACCTCACCCCAACTTATAATTCTGGCTCTGGTACTGCTATTCATTGCATTACCAGAAGGCACAATAATCTATGTATATGAGATTGCAGTCTAGTATGTTAGCCTGTCACCTTTTCAACTAAATCTGGGCAAAGCATATTTAAGTAACATTTACAAACAATATCACGCAACACAACAAGGTTTTGGTATTCATTACTTCAGTACCTAGACTTGCTTTTCCCGAAGAAGGGCCACCTCGGAATTGAAAAAGAGAAAAGATAGATCCAAATAGCTAGGGGCGTGAGCTTTATTGGAACTTCAGCTGCATAACAGATCAATCGAATTTAGAAGGGCTTATACTAGTTGGGCCCAATCTATGGTCTTGAGGCCCCACACAGAAAATTCAGAAAACCAGCACTTTTCCTTTTGCGTCTGAGCATACATTTGTAAAGTTTTTACACCCAAAATGTGAGGGGAAAATAGTTGTTGCTCCCATCTATCCAGGCAGAATCCATAGATAGCAGTAACTAGCAAAACAAAATAATACTACCTCCACATCCAAACATATTTGGTCCCTTCGCCTGTGTCTGGCGATCCCAACAGCAACCGAATGGGCTGGAAGTACATTTGGGTGGTCTTGGTGGAGCTGCACTGCCTGATTCGAAAGAAAAACAGTATTCAAATTAGGGAAATAGATTGTAATTTTAAAATACTTTTAGAATCTCTTCATGTAGCCAAAGCAACCTTTTCTCTGTGTTAAGGAACACCATACACTTTTCAGTAGTACCCGTTAATTTTTCAGTTGTTGAGTGGTGCCTTTCAAGTCAAACTGTTTCCCGTAGATTATTTTATGCATAAGTGCAAACACCGGACGGTAAGGAAGTAAGAAGCTGCCCCTGCAAATTTTTATTCCTTTTTTCCCTATTAATTGCTGTTCAGTTTCCAAGTGAAATATTTGTACAATATTCTTAGCTATCTACCATTTCCCTCCCACACCCCAATATTTTAATTGTGGTTACACTATTGTTCATCATGCATGTTACGAAAACCCACAAAATAAAATAGAGAAATTGCTGCGCTAGAGATCCAAAATCACTGTCTGCTGAAATCCTTTCATCCTAATGTATGTCATCGTACTAAATATAAGAAAGCCTTTTACATTAGATGGCATATTGTATTACAAAGTGTTGTAGGGTGCAACACATTTCTACTTTAGAATGTGCAGGAAAGTGATGACGTCACAAATCAAAAGTTTTGGAAATAGCACAATCAGACTCCGGATATCGAAAGGCAAGCTTGGAATAGACTGTTTCCCAAAGTAGCAGACCTGTAGTGTATATAGGTCTTTGAATCTCAAAAATCTCTCCAAAACTCTGTTGATATTCCTTGGTTCCTTAATTTAGGAACCAGCATTAAACAAAAGGGTTTTGGTAGAGAGATTCAAAACTTTCAAACCTGAAATCTCCGTGTTGGGAAATAGCATAACTCTCAATTTTGGACATTGACTTTCTCACTAATAAGGTGACATGAAAATAGAGTTTTCCCCCTTAATTCAAAAATGTTCAAAATCGTGACGTCGCACTTTCCCACCGCATTGAGGCTATTTAGATCAAGAAACATTATGGAGCTCTTTCCTTTTTACTGGAGTAAACATAAGACCAATTAAAATGGTAATTTCTAGAGAGGAATAAATAAATGCCACGTTGACAGCAGAGGCATACTTATCAAAGATAAAAATTGGCAGCGCACTGAAACCGCAACGTAAGGTTATGTTGGATACTTTCACCCCCTCTTTCGCCTCTGAAGAGCCTGCCTGTCTGCCAAGACCGTGCTTACAGTAGTATTCATATACATGTTTCCCTGTTAACACATTTCTTAGCACCAAACATTCTAACATTTCCTTGAATACAACATGTCAATGATAATAGTGTTACGCATTTAACGTATATACATTACATATAGAAAGAGACACTAAAGGAAGAGATTTGGAAATTTGCTACTCTGAGTTTCACGTATTCACGATCATCAGGCAAATTTAAAGCCACTTTTAAATTTGCTAAAAGTAAAAAGTGACTTGTAAATTTGCCTGATGATCATGAATACGTGAAACTCAGAGTAGCGAATTTCCAAACCTCTTCCTTTAGTGTCTCT
>JAAAKL020015499.1:0-11459 GCA_010016065.2 Carybdea cf. marsupialis auct. non (Linnaeus, 1758)
CAGGCACCTTTTAAACAAAACTAGCAGGAATGCCCAGCGTTGCCCGGGAATCTATTAGTTGAGAAAGACATTCAGTACCATACACTTAAAATTCTGTATTTCTGTTTGATTCTATGCAGGAACATAAATTCTTAAATTTTGTTAAGAGTACAGCAGACATATGATATTGAAAAGAAAGCATTCTTTTGTTCTACCTGTGACTGTTCCGAAGTAATGATATACTAAGGAAAAAATGGTTCAGTAACTACCAAAACGCTTGTATGATGACGTAATAACCCAAAAACGTGTTTAGCCTTGTTCCAACATACTTTGGAAAGCTCTAGATATTTTTTTTGCAGAGAAACGACTTTTCGGTTTCACGCCCTCCTACTCCGACGGATCGACTCGGAAACCAGATCCGGTCCCCCTAAATGGGGGTCACCCAACACTTTTGGTATAATGACCCAACCCCAAATTTCGCCTCCTTCACCCCGAAACTGGCAATTTAAAAGTTCGGGCGCCCCCAGGAGGAGCCACCAGGGTGTGATGCGCCTGAATCCTGTTCATGGTATCAATCGACATATCTACCAAGTTTGGTTTGACTTGGTCCAGGGGTTTAGGAGGAGTAGAGGAACAAACGAACAGGCAGACAAACAGTTTGAGAATATTATAAGATATGAAACCTCCAACACGAAGAGGAAAGAATTCAATACTTGAATTACAGCTGCAAACAATCGGGCAAAGGGAAGTAGGCAGAAGAGCATCGTCCTACATATATATCCAGGATCACTAGCTTAGCAGGTATTGAAGATAGGTGCGGTTTTCCGACGTGTGGGGCCCTAGGCACTTATCCAGCGCGGGGCCCTATTAAAGAAAAGCATAATTGTCAATATCTTTTCACCTCATATAGCTCACCTAATATGGGGCTTTCACAGTGCCTATCACGTGGAATAATTTTTATATGAAGTGCAGCTTGTGTATACATCGGAGAGTACAAAAAGATAAGCTGACGGACTGACTGAGGGGCGTTTTTGGTTGTGATACTCAAAGGTCCCGAATAGACGGTAAGTTGTGATTGTTTATCCCCTCTCAAATTACTGAAAAAGCTTTTTGAAAAAGGAGACGTCAACATAAAAAAAATTTCTAAGGTGAAAGCGTGGGGTCCTGTTACCGGCCTGTCCTCCATACCGTAAAACAGCCACTGGTAGAAGAAAGAGGAACAGTTGCGATGGACACAAAGTATTCAAAGAACACGCGTCAACGAAGCTACAGAAAGCTAGAACAAAAGTGAAACTTTTAAGTTTTCTACAAGAATGGTGGGAGGCAAGAAATATTTTTCAATTTATTACTACAGTAGAAGCTTTAAGTATACTTGATTTCTGTCAAAGAACAATTTTATAAGAACACGGCATTGGGTTTGGCATAAAATTCAGAGCCAAAATTAGAAGAAGTAGCGCTTCCTACAAGCTAGAGTTTTTAGGAAATTAATGCGTACTTAGCGCACATACACAAACCATCACTATTTCAGAGAGTTTATTCCCGTATATCTCATATGGTCAATTAGGTCTTTATTAGATAACATAAGAGTTGCTTATATTGAACATGGAAGAGTTTAAACGAACAAACGACAGTACCCGCTAAAGACCATCTAAAAACTGGCAAAAACAGGCAGATTAACTCCAAATTTAAGAGGTTTATTAAAAAACATTGTGTTTTCATCGTCAGATGAACAATCGTTTCGTGCGTTAACGTAAATATTGGAGCATCGTGCATCATTACGTTTCTCTTGATATATCTGCCGTGTTACCGAGCTTCTGCATGAAACATAGTTTTCAAAGAAAAGAGGAAGGTATTGAAAATGGCAGTGTAAACGAACAAATGACGGCACCCGCTAAAGATCATCTGAAAATGGGAAAAAATTCGAAGCTCACAGACTAACTCGAAATTTACGAGTGTTTTTTTTTAAACTGTGTAATTTTCATCCTCAGACAGACATTTGTTACGCATTAGTACGTTTCTCTTGATACACTTGGTTTAATATCGAGCTTCTGAATGAAACGCAGTTTTCAAAGAAAAAAGGAAAAAAACCCCAACTTTGCCATTACAAGTTGCTCAATGTAATAAACTCCATGATGCTGGTATTGTTGCTGCTAAAGCGAGATTTACTCCATGTATCAACACAAAGCTGGGGTATAATAGGTGCTTATCTGTAGCATTGAAGTCTTGATAGCCTAATGATGTAGACATCATTGTATAATACCGATAAGAATGATTAATTACATGATGTGTTTAAGCCAAGTACCAATGTGCGTAATAAAAAGTCATAAACAGGATATTGGTAAACAATAACTGATCAAGTCTGATGCATCATATGTACTGTGCCTAACAATTCACTTGCAAACAACATTAATCCAATTTGACGCTGTTGTATATAGGATTTAAGAAATTGCACATAGACGTCTGGATAGTTTCAGTTCAACTGTAAAGGGATGTTGCATCGGCAACGTAGAAAACGTCACATTTTCAGAACAGAAGGCCTTAGAAGATTGGGGCAACTCGGTTGCTAATTGACATGGGATACTGACTGCGAAAGCAGGATGACTAGATCGTAAAGGCAGAAGGAGACTACTACCTAAATGCATGAACGCGAGGACGCCCTCCACATTGGGAGAAGAAGGGAGACTATAATAAAAAAACCCGCCTTTTTTGTTCTTTCAAAACCATCGTTTTCATGCTCATTTCTATTGATATCATCAGCATTGTTATAAAATTCAGTAAAACAAGCGAATTCAAAATTAATTTGTTCACTGTTGAATTCTAGCTTGGCACAATACTTTTCTTGGTAAGAACCAGTCAATTTGGAGTGGGGCTGGCTTTGGGGGCCCTTTGGCAATCTCTCATCGTACCTCCTGATAAGCACAGTGGCATCCCCAGGGGAGACATAAGCTCCCGGGGGCACAGAAAGCATTGAGATTACTTAAATAACTAAGCAATTTATTTGTCTATATTAAGGTTTTAAAAAAATAATTATAATAACTTTAAAGACCCAAAAGGGGTGTGCTATAGAGCCGCCGCTGGGCCCGCAGCTATTGCCGCTATTGCCGCCTGAGGGATGCTTGATGAATCGACACGTGCAACCCCCGTTCAATACGTTCTCCTTCCACCTTTCTCGCACTTTTCTTCCCCCCTCTCTCTCTCTCTCTCTCTCTCTTTGTTTATATATATATATATTTTGTTTATATATATGTTTTTGTTTTTGTTTTTAAGTGTGGTATTCATATGCGATATGCCTTAAATATATTTACAGAAACCAAGTGAAAAAATTGAAGGTCGTCACCTTCCTATTAACAAGGACTTGTTGTGTTTTAACTCTCCTGTAGCAAACGCGGTCGCTGTTAAAAAGGTATTTTGTTGCATCTCTTCAAACAAGAGTTTTCGATGCCCTCCTCTGGGCTGTACAACTTCGGCTGCACACCCTCGGTTGTACACCTTCGGATGCACACCTTCGGATGCACACCTTGGGCTGTACACCTTGGGCTGCACACCTTGGGCTGCACACCTTGGGCTGTACACCTTGGGCTGTACACCTTGAGCTGTACACCTTGCGCTGTACACCTTGGGCTGTACACCTTGCGCTGTACACCTTGGGCTGTACACCTTGGGCTGTACACCTTGGGCTGTACACCTTGGGCTGTACACCTTCGGCAATGGTTTTGCTTCTCCTGATTTATAATAATGTGACGTAAAAGAATAAATTTTTCTATTGCAGTAAAGACTAGCTTCAAAACTGAAATCGATCAGCTTTTCTTTTAACAGTACTTCAACTAGGGCATTTTGAGATTCCTATGACAGGGTGGGAGGGGGACTAGTAGACCTGGGGTTATATAACTGCTGATACTTCTGATTTTATACCATTTAGGTATGAAAGCTGGAAATGTTATGGATTAGAAATAGTTATTGATAGTTAGTAGTCAGAACATTTCAAAAAGATTTGCCAAGTGGTTCATGAAATATCAGAAAAAATATTGAGTGGCGGTGCTGCTAGTCCACTGTAATCAAGCCTGGCTTTAATAAGAAAGACCGAATGTAAAGTTTCCGGTGGGGAGAATTTCAAATTATTTTGGGTGATTACCTTAGTTAAAAGGATGCCCTTCGGTCTTACATATCACGATTCTAACACTCCGGCACGAGAATGTTGATGGATTTAATGCGATTCCCAGCCTGTACAATAGTTGAATCAGGGTCTATGTAAAGTACTCAAATTAACTTTGGAGTAATCTATGTTAATGAAAAGGGAAGGAGAAACCACACTGAAAAAAAATGCATGCTTGTACTCCGGGCAAAACTATGGCAATACGTCATTTTCCATTGCTTTGACCATGGAAGTTACTAAGCCAATAGAAAAGGCAATAACAAAGAAAAGCAAGAAAAGTGACAATATAATACGAAATAATAAGGATGCCGATTGAAACAATGACTGGTAACTGGGGACAGAGAAAGCAATTAAACCTAATCCCGTTTTCAGCTATGCATCAGTATTAATGACGAATCTCAATTAGCCTGATCATCCTTAAGACAATAACTATCAATTAATCCTCAATACCAACTGTACGTCCTACGCATTCTTGCATCTTCTCATCTCATATAAATAAATCGAAAGTATTCTGCGTTCTTGTACACGTATTTAGTATTTAGAGGGAGGAATCCGGCAATACAATGTATCATAACCTGATAGCGATTGCCATCTTGTGCAATGGAATACACTGGGTAAGTGGCCACGGATACCTGCGGGTACCACTTAGCAGAAACGCTTGGCATCTGGATCATCCCAATACACCGTCATCGGAGAGAAACTATAACATGATGGGACTAAATTGTGGTGGTGCCAGTTATCAATGGGGGCAATGCAAGGGAAAATGTGGAGTTTGTGGAGATCCTTGTGATCGTGAAAAGCATCATTTGCCTGGTGGGAAGTTCTATCGTGGTAAAACTTTCCAGACGTACACTAAGGGACAGACAATAAATGTGGCGGTTCAAATTACTTCAAACCACAAAGGTTAGTGTTACATCAAACCGTTAACCTTTAATGAAACTTTTATATTATAGGGGAAGGATTACATTATAAGATTGATGTAACTTCTATTATACAGAATTACAGCTAGATATGCATACGTTTATATATACACACACATTTTTTCATTTTTAACATGTATTCCTTGTTGACGGTTTAATAGTGTCCTATGTTCACTCCTCTGTTAGGCTTCAGGATTTATATTCGCTTGTTCAAGGGGTTGCTCTTATGTTGTACAGTTCTTTTCTGTCTCTGTGTAGTTTTCTTTGCTCCGTCCCTTGAAAGCTCTGCATCTCAATTTGATTTTTTGTTCTTGGTATTTGCTCTTCATACAAACGCTCGCCCCTCTAATCTTATGCAATGTGGAAAAAAGAGGGAGAACCAGGAGGTTCGCTTTTCAGGATACATGCGTAGTTATTTATAACTCACTTCTATGTTTCCTGATTTTGGTATAATGCTTTGAATAACTCTTCCTTAGAAACTGCGGTAACTTATGGTTAGCTGATGACTGGAAAGATCATAAGTACTCAGGGAGACACACTAGCAATCATAAAATATATAGTAAAACTGCACGAAACAGAGAAAACATTTTATTACACATCAAAGCAAGAAAACCGTTTCTTTGCAGACAAGAAGGATTTGTCTCTTCATTGGGTCTTTTAGGTTAATCATTCAGTTCCACAGACACTGATTGGTCAAAACAACACCAAGCTATTAGTCAGATTTCTGATTGGCTACTTTTAAATCACAGTTAGGCACAAGCTTTAATGATTTCTTCTCAATCTCAATTCTGACGATTTTGTACTCTCAGGAGTATCAGGCGCTGTAATCACTTGGTAAGTTTCAATTGGGTTTGGACATATAAATGGACCACATGACAGTCCTCCTATAGGCAAGTCACATGACGTAGAGAGGTTGGCATCTAAATTGGGTATAACCAGGCATCAATGTCCGCTGATGGATGATTGGAAGATAATGCATGTACTAGAGAGAAAAAGTAGTATGCCATTATGATGTCCACATTACTCACAGTATGCCGCGAAAGTGCGAGTTTTGATGAAGAATCCCCACGATGACATGCATTCATTTTCATTGCAATTCAACATTCTACCTAGCGATTTGCCAGTTCAGGGCACTGTCAATTAAGTCAAATCTTATCAATTATAATTTTGACTACCATACATGATAAAATTAGGTCACTTCATTCTTCGGTTAATACTATTCTGCTCGGTTTTTGTACAACTGATTCTACTAGGGAGTGGGTAGGTGTCTTTTAGGATCCCGCTATGCAACATAGCAAAGGTAACACCCACGGTATTGATCTTTGGCATACCTTTAATCCTACCCCTTAAGCTTTCTACAATATCAAATAAAATTTTGATGTCGGAGCAGAAGAACATGGACCGTTTTCGTTACCAAGGTCACCGATCAACACCTGTACATATCACATATCCAAAAATTTTTCTGTCATTTTCAATTTCTTCAAAGTTAACCTTTTTCTTACAGTAGGCTTTTGAAAGTTATTTCCTTTTCTAAAGTAGAAAATAGACAATGATTTGAGAGCATTATTCGGTTCTAAATTAAAGATACTTTATGCTTAAATGAGCAGTAATAGCTCTCCGCTTGTAGCACCAGTTTTGGTCAATTTTGACAAAACTACAGCTTTTCAAACGGAAATTTTGAGCAAATCTGCCGACAACGTAAACATTTAAGTACCACTGTTTGATGACAGATAGAGTAAAAACAAAATGAAGTCAGTTTCAAGTCCCTTACATTAACGGGTGAGAAATTGCAGGCAAACATTTTCTGGGTAGGACTCGAAAATCCCCCTCTTCGAGTATAACAGGCATAACTAGCTTAGGTAATGTCGTACTCAAGCTTGAATATAACTTTCTAGATCAGTGAGTTTTTAATCTGCAAAAATTAAAATGTCGCTTTACTTCAATTTATTTTCGATTAAATTTCAGCTTTTATCAAGTTCCATTGACCCCATATTTACAGACTCGTGCATAGTTATATTAAATCTTACATGATCACTTCCCGTCTAACATCAGTCTGTCACCAGAATGAAACGTAAATAAAAATATAACATTATGTCATATATCTTAGTATTTTGGGTTACGAAAGCAAAAATTGCATTTTGTCTACTCATCTTTTATCTCACGTTCTATCTTGTTCAGGATTTTTCACATTTCGTGTGGCTGAATCAAACAATGGAGCTGTCTCACAGTCGGAGCTTGATAAGAATGTTCTCGACGTTGTGGAGTCCACAGGCCTGGACAAAAAGAAATATTACTTACCAACTCAGTTTGACCAAATGTTCACGATGCAAGTTAAGTTACCAGATGATTTGACATGTGACCATTGTGTTTTCCAATGGTGGTACACTTGTGGAAACAACTGGGTGTGTCCCGGTTGTGACCCCACGAAAGCGGAACAGGAGACTTTTGTCAACTGTGCTGATATCAAAATTGTTAATGCAGATGGTACAGGAAATAACGGGCCCAAAGCTCCTCCATCGACAACCAGGAAGCCAACACAGACCACAGCTAAGCCTACCGATTCCACAGCAAAACCAACCAAATCCTCAGCAAAACCAACCAAATCCACAGCAAAACCAACCAAATCCACAGCGAAACCGAAGTGGACGGCACGGTGTTTTGTAACGGAATTTGTTAAACAAACTGGTTTTCCGATAACGAATACATGGTGTATGTATAACTGTAACCATATACCGAGGAACTGCCCAAAGAAATTTTGTGCATGTGAAAAAATAGACGGCCCATACTAGTACTGATTGTAGACCTTGGCAAAAATTAAAACAATTTTGAAGGTCATGTTCGCCAATGTATTGTAGTGCAAGTTCCAATTTAATAAGGTTTATATAGTAGCCTTGTGTACCTTTTTAACAAAACTGTTAGCAGATTTCGAGAAAGTGGAAAAGGGTTAGCAAGCGACGAAGTGATGTTATTATACTACGAAAATCTTACATTGCAAGTAGTACTCTGTCGCCTGAATCTCATTTTAAAAATTCATCTTCAATACAATTAAGCCGCCTCAACATATTCGAACCCAGGATCTCCCACACCGAAAACGAAGACTTTACCAAGTCGATCCCGAATTCCCGAGGCCAGCGCCTCAAGCACTTCATGTTTATGAGATCTATACTATGTAGTTCACGACTGCTTGTGTGTCTGCCTGAGTACTTATATCAATTTAATGGCACTGATGAAGCTAACAGCAAAACAGAAAATAAGGGTGCTGGTGGTGGTGAGAATTCAGGATCGACTAGTCGGATTGTCGACTTTACTATTGCACTATTTAGCAATGATAAAGTCTTCGCTTTCGGAGTGGGAGATCCTGGGTTCTAACCGGGCCAGTGCCCCAAGCACTTCATGTTTATGATATATGATATATATATGTATATATATATAACTTCAGCTTTTAACCATTTGTTGTAATATATGTGTAGAAAGTTATATATTTATATTAATATGTAATGATACTCAATAAATTCATCAAGAATCCAATGCTGAAGGGCTTGAGGACTTGGGAACCCAGAGTTTTTGAAAGGGGAAAGTTTTTAATTTTTTTTGGAGAATGGAAGAAGAAATGTAAGTCATGGGGCTTTTTGAAGAGAAAACAAAAGGACTAATAGCAACACTAGGAGGACTGTGAAGCTTGTCTGAAGATCTCTATGATATATTTGACATTTACATTGGGAAAGATGGGCTGAGTTTTATCTAGGTACATGACATGTAACAGCACACATTATTGAAACTGTGCAGTCCATTGACACAATTGCCTTTGTTGTAAAATCAGGTTTTCTTCCATTCGAGTAACATTATCAACTTATAAATACACATTTTAAAACATTTAATGATTTCAGTGTGTGAGAGACTTCCCTTTGTGAGTAACATAAAACAGCCCTTCAAAGTTTCAAGAAAACATCATCCCGACTCTCTGCAGTTGGAAGTTGGTTTACAATTTTGTGCACTTAGCAAGACCTAGACATCTCATTTATTTAAACACCGATGGTTACAGTTAGTTACTATGTTTCTTGAGATGAAGTTTGTTTATGAACAGGCTATAGGATAGAAAGATATCTTGGTGAGCTAGTTGAGATTTTTTGTGCCAAACAAAAACAATTTTAACTTCATAACTTCAATTGTCAATTTGGCCAAAAAGCATGTAGAAAAGGCAAGAATTTTTTGTTTTTGTCAGTTTTAAAGTTGTGCATTCCCCTTGACAAGGGCTATGGTGGTGCCAATGTACATGTGACTTGATATTGGACCATAGAGCACTTTAAGACTGGATGCCCTACCTGACATCAACAATGGCCCTTCCGGGATTTGAACCTTGGCCCTCTTGACCCACTTGAATGGAAGGGAAGGAACTTATCCACTAGACCATGGTGGCAAGTTGCTTTATAAAATTGGAATTCTCAAGTACATATTATCCTCAAGATAAAAGTATTTAAGTTCTCTTATGCACTTTCATTGCCATTTTTTGTCATGCTGTACATGCAAGCAACAATAACTCCAATCATATTTGATACATAGGATTTGAAACCACCCCCTTAAGTTCACATGTACATTTTTAAATATTTTTTTCTTCTCCGTTTAATGTCTTCTTGTCACATTCATGGGTTTGACGGTACCCACATACCGTCATTTGGGGTGACTTTGGATGACGGGGTGACTTTGGAATTTTTAAGGAAGATGTTGTTTCGTCCCGTATCTTGGCTTGTTGACATTTTAGCCCCCCCTTTTTTTGTTTCAAAGAAACTGGTATTTCAGCACCTTAGAAAAACATGGTTAGAAGATAGGAAGCAGTTTAAATTTTCTTGTTGACCAACAGGAACTCAACCTCCTAATTGTATCAGAAAAAGTGGTTGTCAAAATGTCCCCTCTGTAGCATTTGTTGTCCACTTTACTTTTAATACTTTGATATTTTTCAATATTAGACAGGCCTATCAGATGGATTGAAAACAGAAAAGCCACATTTTAAGAAGATTGATAAAAAATTATTGATGTCCAAAGTCACCCCAATACATAAGAACATTTTGGGGTGACTTTGGACAGTTTTGTTTTGGGGGGATCTGGGACCTAGGAAATGCCTCATGACTTCCCATCATGCACTTATGCAAATTGAATCATACCATGTGCTCTTATGAAATATTCAAGTGAAGAAGAAGGATTGCTTTGAAAATTTTCAAGGTAAGAATTGCTAAGAAGTGTCTTTCTTGAACATAACTACCCTATAATATAGACCCCTTGCAGCTGACTGCTTGTTGCTACACGACCATTCACTGGGGGACAAGTGGGCTTCATCTTAATAGCAATTGCTGTGGAATCAGTGCAGTTTTGTAGTCAAATGCAGAGATATTGCAACCAAAGAAAAAAAGTTAAAGTAAATTGTCAGGTTTTCTACCCGGTTATACATCAGGCTTGCGGTCAATAGATGCGAAGGAACGCTACAGAAATAAGATAAAGCTTGTGATTGGCAAGGTGATATCAATCTCTGGTCACCGATAACTCATGCTACTGCAGTTTTGTACCTCCCTCCGAAATCACCAAAAATGTAGTCCAAACGAAATAAAACTAATAAGACAAGTAATATAGAATATACGCAAGTTAATGAAAGCAAATGAACATCTCTTTCTCATTTTTTTTATTCATGATATACAGTGACACATATATAGCCGTGCTGTGTATCACGACTACAACACGAGTGCAACGATTCCCTGTTGATCTTCCATGGACGAGTTATCCGTTGGTCATGACTGGGGTCAATTTAAATTAAGTTGACGGCGGTCAGCCGTTTAAATATTACTTCTCTTTCCTTCGGCACTTTCACCGATCGATGTAGTCTATTAGCCCCCGTAAGTTAAAATAATACCAACTCCCGTCATAACGGCATCTACATTTTTCTGTCCGTACATACACGCACAAGCAAATAAGGAACTACCAAAGTATCGATAATGACAATAAATTCAGGGCAGTATCTCTTTATGTCCATGGTAAGAGTCCGTTTCACAACCTCTCTATCTGGATAAATTAACCTTGGCATTATTGTGATTATAACATCTAAAGAACTTCGGTAAAGACGTGGGACACAGTGCTTTAGTGAGCTTGATACCGATATGACAAGTCTCCATTTCCTAAACTGAGTCTGAGCTTCATCAATGCCACCATGAGTTGCTGAAAGGACCATAACTTAAGTCTTGGTGCACGCTGAACAAAAGTTGTCAATTCGACAAACCTGTATAAAATAAAACTGGAACCGTAGCCCTAACGCCGTCCTAACGTCCTTATCGTCATAACGATCCATTAGTTCGTGAATATCATTCATTGTAAAGGACGAACAGTGCATTTTCCTCTTGCACTGGCAGCCTACCCATTCGTTA